>VXBB01043980.1:922473-995294 GCA_013399915.1 Illadopsis cleaveri
CTTTTTTTTTTTTTTTTTTTCCTTTCCCAAGGACGACTACGGTATAAAATGTAACTCGGCTTTCTAATGAAAAACGCTGGTGCGTTTTATTTGTTCCTGTTTACGGTTCAAGATTTCGTCTCCACAATTGTATTTCTCGCTTGAAATAAACCGCTTTGAAACCATTTTCCTTTAATTAATTTAATGTAATTTCTCTGTGCTGCTAGCAGTGTTAGGTGTCTTATAAGATTGCTATTTTCTATTAGGATTGTTTAGAAAGCAAACAAGAACACGTAACAGAGTCCTTTTCGAACTAGGTGCCCTCCCTTTCCTCCCTGCGTACTGCTCCGAGACACTTGGGAAAGAGCAGAAAATGCTGGTTTTAACCGAAGTCAAGTCGAGGAGAATCTGTATTACAACATCAAAGAAAAGGAGACATTACAAAATTGGTGGAGTTACACCACCATCTGTCGTTAAGCTTCGGGACTACAAAAGTTCAGACGTATAATAAATCTTAATGAGAGATGGCAACTTTCTTTTTCTCTCTTTCACCTCGAACTCCTGCCGCCTTGGCAGAGTGGGTTTCCTGGCATTGGACAGCCCCGAGTGACGGGCAGCAGATTCCGATGCCCTTCACAGATGTGTCCGTTCACTGCGCCTTGCCAGGCCAAAGGGTTTCTTCTGCCACCTGATGTCTCCAAGCAGTTGCTCGTCAAAACACACAGGCACCAACACGTCACAGGTACTTTTTGACCTCAGGAGGTTGCATTCATAAAAAAGAAGTCGAATTAAAAAAAAAAAAAATAAATAATAATAATAATTAACCAACAAAACTAAACCACCCTCACATACTCAAACTCCCCTCAAAAACAAAACAGAACATCCCAGACAAAAAACAAACAGATGTTATGTTACAGTTATAGGATTCAATTAAGCCATTTTGTATTCCTGTTCTGCAGTGTTGCATTATGAAAAGGAATATATCAAAAACAGACCTTGGAATAATATATGTGAAGAGACTCTGATGGTCTAATACAATCCCTGATTACTCTTAAAACTTTGACCGCTATAAAAAAATTGTTAGGCATAAAATGATTTTATATTCCCCAATGCAAACATGGTACTTTCTATGTCCATGTCAGATCTCCCCATGAGACTTAAGCCCCTTCTAAATTCTTCAGTTAAATGGCTTGCAAATTCCCATTTACTATAGTTACTGAGGAATCATAAAAAGAAGGAGTGTTTTCTTTGGGATTTTCTGAATATTGGTGTTCTCAGAGGCCAATTGGTACTCATGCAAGGAGGGATCTTCACTGAACTCCATCACAAAAATCAAATTTATCATTGTTTTATCACTGTTCCCTTTTTTTGGACAGGTATTGTTTAGTCAGTATTGATCCAAATGTTTTGCTGGATGGAATGCTTAACATTAAAGGTTAACTTTCAGGTTGTTTCTGTTTCACTGGGGAAATACACAGAACTTTGACTGTCTTCAGGCTGGCATATCACCAGTGCTCACAAACCTTACACTGTAATTAGCACTGGGCATCTCCTAATATAAATCCTGTTTCTAATCTTTTTCCTAGGCCTAGAGAAACTTCATTTCCTATATCCTACCAGTAGTTGTTGACACTAACAAGGAAATTCTCACTTCTAGTTTGTGGACATGTCAAAGGAAAGAAACTCATTTCTTCTGAAGCTCTATGTCCACTTCCTAGGCTATCTCATAAAATGCAAAATTATGCTGCAGGCAATAAACACTTTCAGCATTCCTTTGTCTATTGTGTTAATTTCATGTTACTAAAAAAAAAAAATTTCTCCATAGTCAACTAAGCTCTTTGTATCAACATTAAAAGCTAACCTTTGTGAATTGGTGAAACGTGTTTAACAGTCATTTGATGGAAATAAATTTTGTGACACTTTCTCAGTTTCGAGAAATAACTAGGCCATTACAACCAATTGATGATTTAGGAACACTTGGTAAAAGACTTGTGTCCAGGAATATACTGACAATTTCAGTGTTTGCACTGCCTACAGTTTTATAGACCTGTAATAAATAATAATTTCATTTTTAAGTTATTGAATAGACATTATAACAGGAGATAAAATTTAAAATTATCAAATTATTGACAGTTGCTGGCAAAAAGAAAAATAAAGTATGTCATCTTGTTTGAGTTGGAGCAGATGCTGCCCTGAGCAGCACTGACCAAAAATGAGGGATTACATTGTGTCAGTTCCATTTCTTTGATAGAGTTAAAATAAAATTTAAAACAAAAACAAAACAAACAAACAAAAAAAAACCACCACCACCACCAACAAAAAACCTTAAAAATTTTGTGCAAGTCTTGAAACTCAATTTCTATATTAGAAAATACGTCAAATTTTTTGACATTATATTTGACATCTGTATATAAGGATGACCTAAACATATACATCTTTCTGGATTCTTTTCCTGTTTTGTGCCAAACAGGCCATGCTGACTTTTTGGGTCCTGGTCCCCCAACCATTAGTTTTATATGTGAAAGTCTTATTTAGCCCAAAGGTGAGGAAAGTTTTAAGACAGCTAAACCTATTGGCAAGTTTTCAGAGTATAACCCAGGGAGCAGTATCACAAAATACATAAACAAGTAGCTTTGTGAGTCTCATGAACAGCTCATAACTTCTGAAAAGTTTGGCGTATGACCTGTAAGTTGGTACTAAAATTTAGGTGTGTAAATCTAAGATTGTAACCGTTCAAATCCTAACCAACCTTCTAAAACTGAGCATCTTCTGTGTGGCAGAGGATTAAATTGTAACTAGAGAGAATGCCCAGTCAGTCCTTGGAGCAGCCACTGACCCAAGGCTCCTATTTCCTGGGTAAACATCCCACCTGCTGCACTGCACACTCTCCTCCTGCTGCTCCCACTGGTCTTTGACCACTGTTCTGGAAAGGGACACTACAGCCCTACTCCAAACCTAACAAAACCAAGTGCTTTGGTCATGATCCTGGAAGGTGACTAATGGCTTAGCTCCAAGGAGGGTCTAGAAGTCAAGTAGAATAGCATCATAATTAAGCTATTATATATTTACATATATATACATAAAGACTTTGCAACAATTCCCCTTTGTTGTCAGTTTCAAACCATTGGTGAGAACACCTGTGGCTTTTAGAAAATAGACCATATAAACACTTTTCTCCAAAAGAGTATTCAGGACTCTGAATAGCAGAATAGCAGGGCATGGCCACCTTGAGAAGGGCAGCACTTAAAGCAGAGTTGTCTCTTCAGCCTTTTCTGCAGTTGTTTTCAGCAACTCAGAGCAGTGACCATTGAATTTCACTCCAAAGTTCCAAACTTCCTCAGCCTGATGCAGAGGCAGCCCAGATTCTGGAGTATGGATATATGGGGGGCAGTATATATGGAGCAAGTAGGGGCCAGATAAGCCAAAAAGCAAGTTTTACTACAAAAATTTAGTCCTGACTGTAAAACAATGAGTCTCCACAAGTACCACCCCGGTCTGAAGTCTAACTTTGCTATCTTGTGCTCATTTATTTGCATTTTTCTCCTTCATGATTTCCTCAGAGCAAAACAAGATACAGGGACTTGCAGAAATTTTTCATTAAAGCTTAAAGCTGACAGAAATATTCCTGACAGAAGAATTTTTGTCTTTTATTTGTCCTGTTTCTTCTACTCGCCTCTTCCAGCTATAGTACTTTCTCACCCCTCAGAAGGTTGTGTAGAAGGGCCTCTGCCACAAGCTATATATGCTCTGGTGGGAAAGCATCACTTGCAGATGAACTGCCCCAGCCTTACCCAGAACAAACAAGGTGTGTGGGTTGATAGAAGACTGGAGGAATAGATGAGTGGGCTTCTTGTGATAAAGCAGCAAAAGGTCTTTGAGAAACTTGCCTTTCAAAGGGCACACATGAGTTGCTCCCAAGGGCTGTGGTTTAATCTCCCAGAGTGTAAAATCATCTGCCAGAACCTGAATTTGGTGGAAGGAACAGACAGGGTTCTACATCACAAAAGAAATCCGGATTGATTCTGTTCTCTTCCATCCTAGATGTAGTTCTCAACACTGGTTTTAGATTATGACTTTGTAATACTAAAAAGAGCATACATGTAGAGAATTTTCCTAGGGAATGAGCTGCTCAGACCTGAGTTACTCCAGCTGAGGCCTGTTCTGAGGCCTCAAGCCTTTGATGCAGTTGAAATTACTTAGCCAAAGTGTGGCGCAGTTAGAAATTATGTTAAGGTGTCACAGAAAGATAATAGGGTCTGTGAAAGTCACTGAATAGCATTGTTAGTGTGTGCTTGTTAGCTACCTTAAGAGTGAATTCAACAATGTATGTTTGCATTTCTCTCTCTGCTGTGTGCCAATGAAAGAGCTGTCCATTTTATAAACTATATAGAAATGTATAAAAACTGCCATCTTAGTTCGAATAAAGCAGAATACGTGGAATTGACCATAGTGGTTGGACCTGCGTTTGTCTCGACCCGAGCTCTCTTAATATAAACAGGATAACCCTGCTTTCACATACAGTTATTTTCTAGCTCTTTCCTTTTAAGCCAAAATTATTTACATTGAGGGAAACATATGAGTAACCAAACAATAGTTATAGCTGTGTCCGGACAATTCTTTCCTTTGGTAACACAGACACATGGACCACATTAAAGATGCCAAATTCAGTTTAGTTTCATGACGTTTACACATCTGCAGCAATATTCTGAGAATTCTAGAAATTTTGTCACTATTTTGAATTAAGGGACAGAGCTGTATTTTTAAAAATCATTTCTATGTTATACATACAAGTTAGCATGTATTAAGTATTCATCTTTCCACCCACAAGCACTTTTATAGAATTCATGGGTTTGGGAAGTAAATTGAAAGCAGACTGTGGATGTTAACACTATGGTTAGATACAGGAGTTCTATACTAGTCAACACTGAATAAACAAACCCCCTTTTTAGGTTTATTTAAGAGGACTTCAGGGACACAACCTCAGGACACATATTTTGAAGGCAATAGAGATACTGCCTTGTAGATGTGGATTACAGAGTTACGTGATTCAGGAGCCACAAAGTAACTTTATTTTCCAAATTTGTATAAACCTACAATCAAATAAATACAGTTTGTTTCTCACTTTTCACTTTCCTTCACCGGAAAAATTGTTTTTTTATTGCTACAGCTACACAACCAACACAGCTAGGAGGAGAATCAGAGAAATTTAGAATAAGGTACCATCTACACAAGTGGATATCACAGTGCTACACTTTGAATTGTCAGTTATTTTACTCATTGTGTAAGAAACAAAGCAGCAGGCCAAGATAAGTGACTCAGGAAAACAGTACTTTTTAGAACAAATTATTTGCAAGGACAAGTACTAGAAGTTTAACCATTTCATACCTAGTTGTTAAAAAGAAAAAAAAGAGGTTTAGAAGACACTAATTTTATTTGCACAGTCTAATTTTTTGGCGGTAGGCATCTTCTCGTGATAACAAACTTCAACTACTCTCAAAACCTTCTAGTAATTCACTGTTGCTGACTGCAGTTGAACAATGGACTGTGCTAGCTCCTGTGGTTCATATTCCTGCACAAGGCTCCAGCTGAAGCTCAACCTAGTATTTGGAAAGTTTGTTGAGGCAGCTGCTTGAACCATATGCACCTTCCTACCTCAATCCAACCATCCAGTAATTTTGTTTGCCTTTGCCAGAGTGTTTTGTCCCAGAAATCTGGCAGTGAGCATCTTAGCCATAGGAGAGAGGTCAACATTTTCTCATCAAAGGAATGATTCTTCCATCCATGAGTGTCCTTTATTTGTCAGATTTCAGAAGTCACCACTATAGGAAAGAAGTCAGCACCTATTAAAGAAACCAGATTATCAAAGGGTACAGCTGAATGTTGAATATTTGGTCTTGAAAAGAGCTTAAATGGATGCTGACTTCTTAAAAATCTCTCCCAGCTACACATATAAAATTCTGGCATTCTGTTTTATTGAAAATCTACCACTACATTACCATGCTGCACTACATGGATGCCCAGAAAACCTTTATTTTGGACCTACTCCAAATCCATGTGGAAGAAAGGAAGAGCAGTAAGTGCCCATTTGAAGAATTACCTGTGCAGCAGATATGTCTGCATACTTCTAACAGTAATTTATTGAATTTAATATAACAGGTGAACTGGTGCTACTTGCTGTAATAAAGGTTTGAGAGGGATTATTCTAGGAGATAAGTGCTAGTTTATTAATGGATTTTAATGGGAGCTGGTCTGGGCCTAATACAGGTATTACCTGAAATCTTACCCAATGCAAGCATTAACTTAAAATCTACAGAAAGATTGCTGTTTTCGCTGTGACTATGACAAGCTAACTACAAAGCATATGGAGACAAAGAATTAAAATACAAAAGTACTCAATAAATAGTAACAATAAATCAGTAAGGTATGCTTCTTATAGTCTTTATATTGATAGGAAATTAAATTCATGTTATAGTAGTCTGTGTATCACAGATTATTTAAAATGTGCAACTTTAATAGAAATGGGAAAATAGTTTGGCATTTCAAAAACTATACAAATAGAACTTGTTTTTCCAAAATTTAGCTTTAACTTATTTTGGGGCAGGCATGTTTGAAAGGATTTCAAATACTGCAGAGAAGCTTTAAAATAGTTAACTGTCAAAGCAACCCTGAACACCTTCTGCACTGTCCTTAGCTAATAACTCCCTCTACCCACACTAATACCAATGGATATGTAAGCAACTATCCTCTGACACTTCAGTACTGAATTAACCCTCATAAATGACTTTGTCTTAGTTGTCCAAAAAGCTGATGGGAATGTATATATGATTGGATTTCTAAAATGAATGTTGTAACCTCCTTAGAAAAAATGGAGAGCAGGTAAGCAGAAGTAAGAACATAAATCGAACAACAGAATTGTAGGTACTTCCTTAGCAATTTATTTCATGAATGACATGGCATCTTCAGGTTTCTGAAATTGTTAGATGAGACAAGAGATTCATGTTGATGCTTTGAATCCCTGTAATGTCTTTGAGTTGAGTATAGGGAATGAGACAAACTAACTTTCAAAATTAAAGACTTAGTTTGGCTAATATGTGCTATAACCACCAAGTAGAAGAATGACATCTTTATTTACAAGTTGTGACAAATTGCAAACAAATACTAAAACATGAATGTCCTCCACTGCAGAATATCAAATCAGACAGTTTGGCAGTACTTTAAGTACCTATCTGTAGCAATGGAGGGAGAATGATTGTTTTAAAACTAGGAAGATCCAACACAAGCATAACAAAATAGCATTCACCACTGCCCTTTCCAACAAATGCAATAGAATTTAAGGGGAAGGTTATTCTTATCAGCAATAATTTTTTAACTTAGAGTGTTGTATCCACTGTGAGATAGAATTAGGGGACAGCATCATATATGGAAAATATGATCACAAAACTAAAAAGATAAAGCGGAATGATTTGATCAAAGCACATGATGAATAAACAGTTTTCAATTTTAGAGCCATAGAAGAGGACAATAAACAGCAGCTACAAAAGCTAGAGATTTTTAAATAAATAGACATAGATAACTGATATTCAAGAGACTTAAAAGCATTGGATGAGGTTTTGCTTTAACATGAATATAGATTTCCAATAAACCTAGGAAAACAAATGAAGTTCTAAAAGAATGGAAGAATGCAAAGTCTCTAACTGTATTTCTAAGTGGTACACAGGACAGCATGGACAGGCCTGTCAATCTGGTATCAGTACCAAACAATGAATAAAATACAGGGTAAAATGATACACGGAGGAAAAGGAATGCAAACTGTGCAGAGGATATTTGCTGGGAGAGAATGGGTGTGAGACAAAATCCTGTGTTGGAAAAGACCCAGCACTATTAAAAACCCACAAGGATCAGGATAGATAGTCAACCAAACAAAATTCTTGCTCAGGCATCAGTGTTAGGCTGTGATCAGAAGGAATGTGTGTCTGCAGTTGTAGAAAGATAGTTAAAACCTGGAAAAGGCTAATGGAAGATTAACAAGAATTAAAAAAAAAATTAAAAAGCATTTATCATAATATCTGCAATATGTTTTGATTGTAGTGGAGTCTTCACTGTAGCAGATAACATGTAAGAGATTCCAAAGGATGACATCTGCAGTGAGACAAATTCAGACTAAAGCACGGAGGAACAACTTTAGGCGTAAGATTGTTCTGGACAGTGAGAATATTCTGGAATTATTTCTTACATGCTGTCAGGGGTTCCCCATCATAATTGATTTTTAAAGGAAGTGTGGGTATTATCCTAGGAATATAAAATTATAAAATATAAATTCATTCAGAAAAAATGCATAACCTAGGTGGTGCAGGTGTTAAGGTTCCATTAAAAGGCTCCACAAAAAGCCAGGTCTGACTTTCCAGTCTATGAGCAGTATTCAGTCAGAATTGTCATCACCAGGTACTTAACGCCCCACGAAGATAAATGGGACCATACAAGGCATTCCTTATATGGGTGTTCTTTCAGACAGTTTAAAAATTCAGGAACACTGCTGTATTTTATTTCATGAAGGAAGATACATGCATAAACAGAAAAAAATATTTCTAAAAGAAATATTTTGTTGTTATTATTATGGATATTTAAGGTGTCTCTGTCAACAACAGTTACCACTTGCAAGCTGAGGACTTTGTTGTACCATGCACTGTGAAAAGTCTATTTCAGTTAGCTTCCAAAGGATCCTACAACACAATTTGAAGACACCAGTAATCTGTAGCCAGGGAATAGATGTTGTCGTAGTTGTTGAAGGTACACATCCAACTACTTGGAAACACTTCACTAATTCATGTGGCATGCGTCACTTCACTACAGCATGGAAAAATTCTGGGTTCAAAGCTTAGCTGGATTCTGTTTTGTAATTATTCTTGATCTTTTATTAATGTGCTGAAGTGAGTGGGAAAACACAAATATGAAATTACTGACAGCACATTTGCAAGTATTTAGTGGTTCATTTTGTTAAACAATAGTTTAAGACGTAAAATATACAGGGTTTGGTAGTTCACAAAATATCTGTGTAGCAGTAGTAATGTTGGTTTTGTATTTGACTTCTCTGTAACATTGCAAATGAGAAGAAAATTTTGCAACAAAACAAAGGATCTAACCTCTCTGGTAAAATAAAGGGATGTTCCTCACAAACTAAGATTATAGGTATTAAAGAAATTTACAAGTATTTAATTTCCCCATTCCCCTATCCAACTCCCCATTCCCCATTCTCTTATCAATTTAGAGTGAAGACTTGAGGGCTGAGCGCAAAAAGCTTCATTTGAACTAGCCTGAGCAACTTCTGTGTTCATCATTTTCTTAATTCCTTTTCACTGTCTTGTGCAAGGAAGACTTTGCAAGGCATAGCTGCATGGGCTATGATGTAATGAGATCTTATTAGTTAAACAAGACCAGACCTCAAGCTTAAGCAAAATAAATTCAGATAAAGTCTCTGCCCCTTGACCCAGCTATTTTGCAGTCTTTGAACAGTAAAGAAACTTGGAATCTGGTCACAGATGGCAGTGTGAAAATTCCCCTGGCTGAAGGGAGACTGTCAAACAGTGTAAACCAGAGGAGCTGGTTCCCACTGCGTTCTGCCTTGTGCTGAAAAGCTTCTTCTTCAGGGAAAAAAAAAAAAAAAGCGAAATTCAAAGAGACGAAGAACTGTATGAACTGTATCTTTATTGTGGTGATTTCTTGCCAGAATATGGTCCTGTAGGAGCCAAAGCCAGCATCATAAATTACAATCATATAGAGCTAACAAACTTTATATTGTAACTTCAGCTGAGGAGCAAAACAAGACATGACAGAGCAGACTATGAAAGGAGGAAGTGTAACTAGTTCTGAAAGACCATCCCTCATTTCCTCTGAGTACATATTTGAAGAGGAGCAAATATACCCTTCTATGAAGCTTCCTGCAAAATCTGCATTGTTTGTCCCCAAAAAGCCTACAATAATAAATATTTACATATATATGCAATATGCATATATAAAAATGCAAATATATGTAACACATATATAATAAATCTGAATAACACTGAAGAAAATAAGGATTACAAAATAGCAATAAAGTATCATGTCATGTATACAGTATTTTTAGTAAGAAGTACGATTAGACTATCCTTTTCTTCCAGCTGAATGTTTCTTTCTCTTCTCATTACTTACTGCTTCATTTGAGACAAGTTAGAGGGATAATGAATCAGTGATATCTTGAGATTATATACAGTGTCCTTACTTTAAAGATAGGACAGAATATTCCTACTCAGTATACCTGTAAAATCTGTAATTCTGTACACCACTAGCTCAAATAGCATCTTTTGCTAAATACTTTTCTTTTGACCAAATCTTACAGCTTAAGATTTTTTTAACAGAACTGTAATTTTTACATCTACTTTTCAATTAAAACTCATATTATTAAATTCTTTGGTTAAGAGGTGAGAAAGGATGTTCTGACCAACAGGTGGGATTCAGGAGGGCTAATCTTTGCTCTGATACGGTTGCTTTGCAACCTACTTTGCAGAACAAAAATACAGTTTGAAGAGATTTAATTGGAATTTTTGGAATTCCAAAGATAATTGGAAGCTATTTAACCCAGTCTTTCTATATGTTCTCATAATACATGTATTATTACAGTATCAGTGATGGGTTAATGTAGAACAAAGGAAAGACAATTCATCTTCACATAGCAAGTTCTTGAACTGTGTCATTCAATACCAAGATGATATTGACTACCTTTACTTTGAAAGGTCTTTCTTATCAATAGCAACGTGCAAATTTACAACTGATGGAAGGAAGGTGACCGCCTTCCTTACTTATCTCTGTGATATTCAGATATGCATCTTGCCAAGTTGTGCCTGAGAATTGTACCATTCTTATGGGAATATGTTTTGAAAGAATCTTCCTCCATGGACTGAACGTTAAGGCCCAGGTGATTCACCAGAGCTGGGCTCTCAGTGCTCATATTTGAAAACAAAACAGTGACTGGAGAAACGATCATTACCAACATCAGTTAATCAAATCCCTTGTAAACAGTACTGAGCTTACTCTGGCAAATATATTTAACATTACTAAATATCTAAGAACCAGCATTACAGCCTGTAATTAAGAGAATTCTGGGAACCAGTACTTCTCAAAAAGAGTTGAGGATCAGAGTTCATCATCATCTGGGTATAATTTCCCAATGTGACATGGTGCACAAAATGTCTAATATGAGCTTAATAAATAGGTATCAGAGGAATAATGAATGAAGATAGGTGTCGAAAGTTATTATGTTACTGTTGTATTTAGCACTGATGAAATCATTACTGTAATATTTTGTCCACAGTTGGGGTCCATGGTTCAGGAATATTGTTGAAGAAGTTCAGAGAGGAGTCACAAGCCTGACTGGGGGACTGTTAATCATGATTCAGGGTAAAAGATTCAAAGCACTCAATCTGCTTAGTTTATCAGCTGAGAATACTAAAGATTGATTTGGACCTAACCCTCTAAGCTTTTACCATGGGGAATTATACAGATTTGATTATGGGCTCTTAAATCTATCAAAACCATGAAATTAGCAATATAAGGAGGTAAAATAGTAGGACAATCTGGACAATACCATTCTATAAATAAAGATGCATATTTTTGCAAACTGAAGTGAGCAACTTCCTGTGGTCTATGGACTCAATAGAAATCTTTAAATATTGTTCTCAAAGATAGTTTGTAGCTCAAATAAGAATCAGCTTGCTTTATACAATAGCACTTCTGGTTTTATAATCTGCTAAATTTTGAAAAGACCAGGTGGAAATACTGAGCTTTGGGACCTTGCAGCCATCAAAAAAGAGTCCTCCAAATGTATCTGTACAAAACCTGTGAGTCTAAGGAAGGAAAAAAGTCCTCTCTGGTAGCATATTGTTCTCAGAGCAAGACTTTTAGGAGATGCTACTCTATTAATTTCTTTTTTTCCCAAGTCAAAAAAAACCTCAAAACCAGAAAAATTCCAAGAAATTGTAAAGTTAGAGGTATGGCACTGGAAGTTGTTTTGCAAACATTAAACTGTTTAAGTGTATACTACTTTATAAATTATTAATAATTCTATAAGTAAAACTTGGAACTTTCATATTACTTGTCAGCGAAAAAACTCATAGACAAAAAATGATGAGTCACGTCACTTAGAAATCCTGAGAATTAGTAACTTTTATTATTTGTGTTATAGAGAAAACAAATTGAGAGACAAAGAGTGATAAAGATCAAAGAAGAATTCTGAAAGAATTCTGGAAAGGAAACAAAATATTTTTGAGACCTCTTCCTTGGCTTTAACTATTCTTTTTTTCTTTTTTTTCTCNGTGCTGGCAGGTGACATTCCTGTTCATGTGTCAATGTCCCCAGTGTCCAGTGGGAGAAGACACACTGATGCTGAAAGTACCATCTCTTTCCAACAACACATAGAAAGTAAAGTCGTGAGCATTTACTCTGTAATTTATCCTCACTGCACTCATGCAACGGAGAGGTGATATTGACTTTGGTGTCTTCTCAAAATGCCAGTTTAGGGCATTAGTTTATTTTTACTTAAATTCCTTCAATTTCTCTATTGATGACACTTTTCATAAACCTCCTTACAGAAAAAAAAATCTGTACTGTTACAACAGAAATGTTTGTAGTATTAAATGAACCAAACTGCAGAGCAATATAATATACCTTCCACTTTATACAATTTCTGTAAAGATCCCTGCAGGAAATCAATTAATGGTGCATCACTGATTTGAAAGGGGTACAAAAAAACCAAGTTATTAAATTATATTTCTAAGCAAGACTGTTCTGTGCCCATAAATGTAAAATACATTTTTATGCCTTGTTTTAGAAATTTTTGGAATTGTCTTCATGTTATCAAATGTCCATTCTTATGGTTATGTTATGGTTGGAAGACAAATTTAAAGATAAATTATGAAAACAACACAACAAATTAAGCAACAATCAGCTTCTTGCACTTAAAGCAGTTTTTCTTTACAAGAAAAAACCCAAGTCCCATCTGTTACTAGCACTGAACAAAATCAAAATAAAATGAACCAACAGGATTTTGGCCTTTGATCTCTTGGATGCTTTATGACAGAGGTCATAAAGCATGTAATTATTATTTGATATCAAGACAGCTCGAACTAACCTCATATTCCTAAGGCAGTGAGAGCCTTCATTGCAAGTCAAAATCTGCTTGTGTGGAATAAATAACCTTACTCGTGGAAACAAATCCCTCTCCTCTCAGTTTAAGCTGGGTTTTTGCAAAGTTCTTAGTAGTTCAGAAATGAAAAACATCATACTGAAATTCACCAGATCACAGGCATTTCCTATTTGTTTCTGAAAGCTGTAGTTGTGATTTGTAAATCACATCCTCACTTAGGTTCCGGCTACTTTTAATTGTAGACTTCTTCAAGCCTTTTGCTCTTCTTCATCAATGGAGGTCAGCTCAAGATGGCTCTGTGTTTTGGCTGTTGAGGCTCAGGAAAATTTGTAAGGCCTTTAATTCTGACATTTCATTCCTGACATTGATATGAAACAGCCTACATTTGATGAGCTTCAGAAAACACAGAAGAGAAAAGTACACACTTGGATTTTCTTTTCTCCAATAGGCTGTATTGAATAAGACTGGGCTTTGGTTTTTTACCTCCTTGAACAGAAAATTTCCAGGAATATCAGTGCTTCCTTTTTTTTCTTTTAAACATTTTAAAAGTTTTTACTGTAAATTGCCCAGCAGGAATGATGGGCACATCATAATTAAAACACCTTATTTTTATGTATACAGCAGACAATCATTTGCAGCAGGCACCGTACATATATATTGTGAAAAACAGGCACACAATAGAAGTTCCTTCACAAAAGAAATGTACTTTTCCAAAAGAGTGATGTACCTGAAATACCATGTAACAAAAATACAGCAGCTAGACTAAGAACGTCAGAACCAGGTCACACAGAACCATGACCAATAATTCAGCATTTCGAGTACAAGAACAAGAAAAGAAGACAATACATAAGCTTCATAATGAAAAACATAACAGAATAAACAGAGAAGATTCTTTAACTGGCAACACTTGGAGCTGAAAGGCAGCTCAAAGGGAGCTGGGCCGAGTTTTGTGCACGCCCTTACACGATTAGGTAGCTCATAGAATGGTCTGTGTTTGAAAAGTTATGTGTAACTGCTGCCCAGGCAGATGGCAGGTCCTGTTTTCAGGCAGCCCTTGCACTGGTTTCCCCACCACTGAAATGAAAAACTAACAATAAACACAAATTTGAGAATCAGAAGGTTTTTTTCTAGTAGCATGCCACTTTTACTCTGATCAGTGTCTTCATGTTAGATTTATCCAATGTGGCCAAACACTTCTTAGCTGCACTCCGCTTTTTGCTCTCTTTATCACTATGCCTTAATGGTGCAGCATGATTTTTTTCTCTGCTTTTTAAATTCTGGACTTAAAATAATAATGATAACTGTTCAGATTTCTGAGTACTTAGCCAGAATTTTATAGACAGATATTGTATTAGATACTCCCATGATGAGCACAATCAGCTCCATAGCCTTGTGTCCAGCTGGATGCCACAAACTAGACCTGGAGCTCAAGGCAGCGTGTAACCTGTGCAGAGTGAGCTCCCACACGGACCAGAGCCTTGAGCTAACAGGGCAGCACAGGTGGACCCAGAAGCTGAGGTGCTGTGCAGTCAGCCCTGCACTGAAACAACTCCTCTGTTTTCTGCAAATTCTACATTTGTCACTGCCTTGGCATTTGAAAGAGGTTACTAGGATCTGAGGAAGGTTGCTTTTGCCCTTTGTTCTGCATTCATGCACAAAAGATAGGGACAGACCCATCTAGTTCACAAAAATCCAGGCTACAAGGACTGTGTATGACTGAATCATGCATCCAATAACTTGTCTAGTGCATGGGCAATAAAGTCCTACAAAAGTGAGCAAGCAAAGTTCACAAACTGAGACAGCAAAAATTAGGAGCTTTTCTGAAATATTGAAAGCTTAGTTCCATCGATTTAGATGGATAATTCAGGCACTGAGGTCATCATCACTACTTCAGGACTCAGTGTTCCTTCTTCATAACAAAGAAAGGGCAAGACAATGTACAGTATGGCAGAGGATCAGGTATCAATCTCATGCAGAGCTCTGAAATTTTGAATGAAATTACATAATTGGATATATATATTTCATTATATAGTGAAATTAAATAGTGAAGCTATGCAAATTATGGTATACTATAAAGTTTGCTATAACCAGAAGGAATGAAAAAAAAAAAAAAAGACAAGATTTCTGAAAAAATCTACCATCACTATTAGCTAGACAAGACAGCTCTCTTTTAAACAAAGTCCAACTTTGGCACACTAGCATAAACTAGGGTGAAAGCCTCTGAAAATATTAGACATACTATTAAAATCTGCTGCAAAACACAGTAAAATATGACTTAGAGTCATGGGAGAATGCAGCAATAGCAGTTCTTTGATATGTATTACATATTCTAAGCAGGCTAACATTAATTGGTGCAACTTCTTGAGTTCCCACAAATCTTCACAGAGGTGTTTGAAAGTTCTTTATTCTGCTATGCAAGCTATGACAGAAAAGAAAAATAATAGTAAGAAACATGCACACAGTCTGTATTTGAGTCTGTGTAATGGTAGATCCCAATGTGGATGCACAAGGAGCAAATGGCTTCATGCCAGATTTATGTTCTCTTGGAATTGGGGTTGACCCAAACATCAAGTTAAAATAACTTGTCCTTTATGTAAGTTGTATTTGTTCAAACTACAAGTAAAACTGAAACTAAGGGAAGCACTGCTTTCTGAACAAAATATGTTGGACTCATCTTTATTTCCTCAATAAATATTTTTTTGGTAACTTGGCTTGCAAATATCTGAGAATGTCAGATGACCTCAGGCTTCTCTAAAGAGGTAAATCCTGGGGTACGCAGTGTCTTATGATTAGAATAAGTAATCACCTGAAAGATCAATGTAAAGTCCATGGAAATCAAAAGAAATCTATTGACTTCAGGGAATTTTAGATCAGACTCTGGAAGAACTTGGGGGTATAACTCCTCTTGCACATCACTTCATTCATCTGCTCAGCAACTACAACTACCTACACATTTTGTGACAAGTGAGAGTCTGTCAAGTAACTCCCACGGCATTTTCCCCTTTTATCCTGTAAACTCCTTCATTAGCGATAAGCCTCTGTGCCCTGGCATCCATGTACCAGCTGAAGGGAGGAACCTGTTTGTAAACCAGATGCTTTGACATAGTTGGAACTTGGAAGGGAGGCAGCAGTACTTGGCAAACAAACTTGTAATAAGTGCACTTTGCTTGAAATGTTTATCATTTGTTCTTGAAAAATATGCTGAGATAGATAGGTACTAGACATCCTGCTCAACTTTGAAGTTCAAGTCTGAAGGTGGGGATCCTGAATACCTCCCAAAGAACATTTGAAAAAAAAGAAACCAGCCTGGTGCTCTACAAAGTGAAGAATGTGTTTGAGGAGAGGAGGCAGAGAATGCTACTAAGTCCCATTGTCATGCCATCTGCAGAGAAATTACCAAGGTCCAGAAAAAGGCAGCTTCATTTATGAAGCAACAGGTTCATACAAAACCCTCCTAATTTGCTGATAGATCTTTAATAGGAAACACACAGGTATACCAAACACCCCTTCCAATCCGTGTGAACACTTTCAAGCTAGCAACACACTCAAAAATTAGGCAAATTTGTAAGCAGAAAAGGAGTCTCATTTTCTGCCTCTTGCTCTCTTAAAATTGGGCATATAAAGAAGGAGTTAGTTACTTTGCCTTGCTGAGATGTATGTGTTGCCTATTTATGATCCACAAAATGCAATTACCAAGGAAAGATCAGCATCTGGAGGGCCTCCAGGACACGGTCTGATCAAGGAGGAAAAAAACCTCAGGTGTTCAATATGTGAAAGCCTGAAGGTTTCTTTCCTTTCACAGTCCCATTGTTCTGTGGACAGAGAACTGCAGGTGCGGAGGGTAACCTGAACAATTTTCTGAAATCAGCAAACTTACTGTCATTTAGAATTTGGCTAAATAAAAAGGAAGAAAGGCATGGCACTTTTATAGCTTTTATCTTTATGAACAAAGGAATTCTGCTCAATGCAGATCTCAAGCTGGCAGAGGATGCTACCACATGAAGGGGAGCTGAGGGAAGTTCAAAACCCTCAGGAATATTACATCCAGTTTGTTGGAACCCTGGAGGCTGAAAATTTCAGGCTTTCTGAGCTGAGGGGTGCTGTCCCTCAGTCAGGCACCGCATTTGACTTGAGGCCTTGGAACAGGCTTCTGAAATTTGTGATAGCACAGAGGTTTGGGGTGTGTAGTTAGAGTGGTGTTGTGTGATCTCACAGGGGGAAAACTTAGGTTTGGGGTTTTGGTATATAGTAATGTGTGTGTGCCATGATGGAGGATTCAGGGTGTTGTCTGAGTTCTTCTTCACCTTCTGCTTCCATCTTCTTCATGGATCTGGGTGGCTTTCTCTAATTGGGTGAAAGATGTCTGCATTGTGAACATCAAATGGTCACTATTGGGTCAAAACCATAAATAATATAGGTGTCACTTTGGTATTGGGTAACTATCTCTTAAATGGTGAAAGTTAGAGCCCCACCATTTTGCCTCGTTTGTCTAGCTGACAAGTTGGAACTCACACTCTAAATACTGTAAATAGATAAGATACAATAAACAACCAAGACCAAACTCAATTCTACGTTTCCCGTGTCTTTCATCCTGACCTCGGCCGAGATAAAGCCGAACTGTAACACCAGTTCACCTCCTATCAACTCCATTTCTTTTCCCTCTATACCTACCTTTACTGCCTTGCAGTCTTTTAATGGCAGAAGCCCTGCCTTTCCTGTAAGTCCATAAAAAACAGTGGGAACCAGAAAGGACAGAGAGACATGGAGCTAGTATAGCAAGTAGCTATCCAGACAGGAGATACCTCCTCAAGAAAGGTGGTTGGTTGTGCAGGGACCTGTCTTTGAAGATGCTGTGAAGCTCTGGAGGCAGGTGGAAGGCAGGAACCTGGCATGAGCAAGGTGAGTTGGCTGAGGCTGACTTGGTGGGCAAAGCAATAAAAGGGGTCCAGAGGGCTTCTCTTGGAAGGTAACTGGTAGGATCTGGGGTAGGGCAATGTTGGAGGGCTGGACTGAGGCATGTTAGCTGGACCCTGAAATGAAGTTTCATCAAGGGGAAACAGACTTGTACTCCAGGCATGGTCAGTGTGGCTGAAGATTGGGGACCTAAAATCCCACAGAAAAAGTAAAGAGCTGAACTGCAGTGAGTTGGGAATCACTGCCTTAGAGTCTAAGTCAAAAGATAGATAAGATGCGAAGAGCTAAGGAAAAGGCTACCTAGGGATTAACAGCTGCATAAAAAGCAAAATAATAATATCCCCAAAAATTCTGTGTTAAATTAAGCATGTGACTAGTTTCAGTGATACCTAGCGGGACTACATGGATAAAAATAAATACACAAGATAGAAACCTAAAATAGGAAATGGAGCATAAAAATGGGAAGAATGAATACAGAATAGAAAGGGCTGAGGAAAACAAAAGTGGAGAGAGAAAAGGGAAACAAATTAGATGCAGAAAAAAAGCACTTTATTGATTATTTTCTTTTGATGGTTTAAATATACAAAAACATATTTGATACTGATAATGCTTTTAAAGGCTCAACTTAGAATATATTAAAGAAAGTATATTCAGTTCTCTTGGATTAGTAAACCAGCAAGATTTGCATTTTAAAAAAGTGTCCAGATCGTGCACCCTCTCAGGCAGGGTTAAACCAAATGAGAAAAAATGGCAGGGTCAGGGCCAAGGCAACTGCCTGCACGCCTGTTATGTCTGTCATTGTTTGTTTTGTCTTTCTGGACTTGTAAGCCCTTCAGGCCTGGAGCACTCCCCATGGGGCCTGGCCAACTTCCACTGCCTTTGGTGGGCACCGAGGAAGGCTTTGTTTGTCCAGCGTTTGGCTCAGGGGAGTCAGGGCCTGGCTGAGACTTCTAAGTTATAGATGGAACAGCAGCAAAACATCAAATATGCACACTGAGATATGGCAGTGCTTGAATGCTTTTTCTGATATTGGGACTCTGTGCAGCCATGAAGTTGCACCCATGTAGACCAAGACAGTATTGGGTTCTTTGATACCATTATGATTGGTGTGATTGCAATTGGACAGGTGAAAAGGCAGTTCAAAATTTGCTTTTAAAAGCACACATACGTATTTTCTCTCAGTTGTGGTGACAGGAGCTCTGCTGGCACTGGCACCATGGAGCAGCACTCAGAGGAGGAGGGTGTCCAGTGACTCCTTTGGTGAACGCAGAGGAATTGCTGTCCTGTTCCACGGGCCAAGAACAAGTACTACAAGGGCAGGGAAGAGCTAAAAAAGGTGCCGGAGAAATTCTGTCAACACCCGCACACCGGCGCTGGTAAACGCTTCATTCACGCCTGACTGAAGGCGCAGTGAACGCGCCTCGCCCGCGGCACCCTTCAGATAGCGCTTCCCCTCGTTCAATGACCTGCTGATGGGTTAGGGTGGAGCGGGGCTACGACCCGCGACCGCCAGAACCTCAGCGCTGCGCCGTACCCTCAGCGCTGCGCCGTGTCTCAGCACTGCGCCGTACCCTCAGCGCTGCGCCGTGTCCTCAGCACTGCGCCGTGTCTCAGCACTGCGCCGTATCCTCAGCACTGCGCCGTGTCTCAGCACTGCGCCGTGTCCTCATGGCGGCGCCGGCCAGTGAGGGCAGCGCGGCGCTCTGGTGCCCCCGCGTGGCCGGCCGCGGAGCAGGGCGGGCGAGAGCGCGAGTGCCGCCCCGAGCCCTTCCCCGGGTTCATTACTCCGCACCCTGTTAGCACAGCGGGGCGATGTATCCAGGTTGGGCCTGTGGGAGGCATGCAGGGAAACGTTCCGGGATTCAACAACACTTAACAGAAAGATTCTTAGCTGGCTTTTTTGTTGTTGTTGTTTTGGTTTGGGTTTGAGTTGTTGCTGTTGTCTGTTTTGTATAGACTAACTCAGAATTCTGCCTGAGGGGCGGGCTCGGAGAGATGCTGCTGGCGGGGTGGTGGCTGTGCCGCCGTTGTGGTCCCCACGCAGCCCCCGGGGGTGCGCCGCTCCCTGAGCAGGGGAGCCCCGGGCAGAGGCAGTTTCGGGTGGAGGAGGCTCGGGGCAGCCCGGGGTGCCTGGAGTGCAGCCGGCCGATCTCAACTTCTTTGTCTACTCTAAGTTTGTTTGGGTTTTGTTTTTCAAACTATATTCTCAGGACTTATCTTTTAAAGTCATTGGGTGCAACGTTTCTTTCAACATTGTGCCAGAGATCGGGAATTTCTGCTAAAGTGTAAGAAATCTAGAGAAAAGTCTCAAGGTACATTTTTACTTCTGGAATTGGAAGAGTCTTGATGTGAATCAGGTCTGTGCCACCTTATTGGATGTTTCATCTAGAAGCCTTGGACATAACGTGGTGTAATGTGGGCAGCGTCTCTCCATTCTGTTTATTGGAGTAAACAGTGTCTGAATAAAGTCTGTCAGAGAAACTAGGGGTAAGCACAATGCTTGCTGGAAGGGTGATCTGTTATCTAATGATGCACCTGCAAAAAGATTAGCAAAATCTTCTACTAGTGCAGCCACTTACCTTTTTGGCCCAGCTTTCCCCTTCCTTTGTGGCAATTACCATCTGAGGAGCAGTATCAACCTCCTCTTAACAATTAGGACATGCAGAAAATCCTGTGGACAGCTGGTTAAAGGACCAGAGGGCCCAGAATAGTTTTCATTGCAGTCTCTTGGACCTTTAGAGCTGAAGCTTAAAGTCTGAGTTCCTACTGCTGGAAGTATATTTCAAGTGTTACTCCCTGTGTGCAAATATGTATAATGTTAAGTGTAATTCAAGGTTGCCTTTACTGGGCTTTTTAGGCATTTTTTCTTCTTTTTTTAATTGTAATTTTTCTACTTCTAAGGTATGCTTTGTGGCTATGCTCTAAATTTATGCTTTGAATTTAAGAAAGCACACTGCAATGCTAAAACCAACAGTGCAAAGTACTGCTTGAGCATTTGGACAATGCTCTCAGGCACTTGGTGTGATTCTTGGGGTGCCCTGCACGGAGGCAGGAGTTGAACTTGATCCTGATGTAACCCTTCCAATTCAGCATGGTCTGTGAGTCTATGAAAGTAAAACTTGCTGTGAGTTCAGTGATAAATTTCTTCTGTGCCCAGGAAATTCTGGTCCCATTGAAGGCAATGGCAGAAATTGTACTGTTTTCAAGGGTGCAAGAATTCCCTGCTATCCTTTGTTTATATAAAATTACTCAGAGAGAATGACAAACATTGCAGAGTTGTTCTTGGAAATAAATTGTTCAGAAACCCACAGGTATTTTATGTGGTCCTGTGTATTGTTTCAGCTAATGAATCAGCTTTGGAACTGCAGAAAAAGGCTTTGTATGCTTGATCCTGAGGTTACAGTCGACGTATAGTAGTATGAAGGCCATATGCTGTCTAATCCATATATACATCTAGTTTATTAACAAAACCACCTTTTCATAGCAATGGAAAAATGCATAAGAAGTTTCATATTGTAAAAAAATTCAAGCATTGCAAGCCAAGAGAGAAAAAAACAATACAATG
This sequence comes from Illadopsis cleaveri, assembly GCA_013399915.1. Classification (NCBI taxonomy): domain Eukaryota; kingdom Metazoa; phylum Chordata; class Aves; order Passeriformes; family Timaliidae; genus Illadopsis; species Illadopsis cleaveri. Next base: position 944,106 of record VXBB01043980.1, read on the forward strand.
TATTGCCTCCAAGTGGAAGACTGGGACCTGTCATGTTCTGGAATTTAGAGATGACCCATCTTGCCTATCTGAACATCTGTACGCTACTTAGAGCTGGCATTAGCTGAGTCACTTGCTACTTTCAGTTATAGCTCCCTCGCAGAGAAGGTATATTAGAAAAATCAATAGAGAAATCAATACATTTTACAAGTTATCAGATGTGCTCCCGATGCTTAAGTTGCTAAATAGTATTTGATTCAAATAAAACTGATCTCACATTCTTTCTGTTAAACTGAGAGTTTGCATATATTTCTCTTCCTTCTCTTCGCCATTCCCAGTTGAGAGGCATTTGCACTCTGGCACCAATTTATGTGGAATTTCATTGTGGTTTTGAAATAAAGTTGATTAACATTTTCTCTTCTGAAAAACTGTCTTAACATCATCCCAACAATTATGGGAAATTAGATTGTATAAAAATACTTTTTGTTTATTTCCCAAATAAAGTAATAAGGCAGCATAATGAGCGGTTGCGCAAGGGATCTCTGGGAGTACTTGGAAAAAGCAAAGTCAATGAAGTAGAAAAACGAAGGAACAAAGACTGGATTTCACAGCAAACTGTTTCCATTGGATTTCATCTCTAGATGTTACGTTGATATTTTATATGCATACAAATTATGTTCCTTGGGAACATTTTGGGGTAAATTAACAGTGCATTACGCATGGATTTAGGGATGTAAATGACAAAAATAGGAGATAAGTATGAAGAAATTGTGTCCCTAAACTACCACATACTTTACTCATTGACAAACAGGAACATCAGGAAAGAATTTTAGGATATATTACATTTTTCAGGAAGACACATAGCTTTTGCTAAAGGTGCTGGTATTGCTCTTATTTTCGGTAATGCCCTTATTCCTCAATTCTCTTACAACTGTATTGACCTTTAGTGTAAGACTGATAAGCAATTTAAATTTTTTTTGGCAAATTAATTCTTATGGCAGATATATGAAAAAAAGCTAAATCCAGGGACCGCATGATTTGAGGGTGGTAATGGGACAAAGTGCCTCTCATGTAGGTTAGAATCACATCCTGGCAGGCTATCAGTGAACTTCCAGTGAAATGGAAATTGCAGTTATTTTCAAAGCTTCATAACCATGCCACCAAAGAAACCCACCACTACAGTCTGCAATGAAGACAACCCTTATTGACACTTCTAAGCAAGTGACCAATGTTCAAAGGAATGGAAGCACTGATGCTATGAAAATCTGGGGAAAGGATGAGGTTATTATACTGCATGTACAGTTCCCCCACGCAGTATGAATTGCACCTGTTTACACAGACTTGCAAGAGAGCTGGAGAAGGACTATTTACAAGGGCATATAGTGACAGGACAAGGAGTAATAGCTTTAAACTTGAAGAGGGTAGGTTTAGATTTGATATTAGGAAGAAATTCTTTACTATGAGGGTGGTGAGACAGTGGAACAGGTTGCCCAGAGAAATTGTGAATTCCTTATCCCTAGAAGCATTCAGGACCAGGTTGGATAAGGCTTTGAGCAACCTGGTCTTATGTAAGATATACCCTCCTCTGACAGGAATGTTGGAACTAAATGATCTTTAAGATTCCTTCCAAATCAAATAGTTCTGTGATTCTGTATGGTACTCACAGAGTAAGCTCTGAGTTAGACTGTTGTTGACACAGACTGCCAGCATCACCCAGTATCTTGTTTCAGACACAGTCAATGCACCAAAGGGTTTCATCTTCCATCTCAGTCTCTTGTGTCAGTCTTGTGTCACTTGTCTCTCTGAAGAAGTCTGATACAAGGCACAACTTGGGATAGCAAGATGCTACTAATTCACTAGACCCAACCAGAACCTCAGAAAGATTGACCTAGCATCCCCCCCTTCAGACTCATTGCCAACCTTCTGCCTCTGCAAATATCTCATTTTGAGCTGAGTATCACTGCTGAGGGGACTGAAAACAGGATTGCACATGCTTTAATTAAAGGTCACAGGTCTGACAGGCTGTGACATTATCTAATATATAGCTTTCCCTTCAGAGTTGCAGATCACCATTTTGTGAGGCTCTACATTTTCTGAGTTCTGAGCACTGCTCCCTGTTAACTGACTCATACCATTGACATGACAAATCTAAAGCAGTGATGAAACTTTGTGACAATGCAGTGGCTCAGCTCCTGCTTGTCCCAGGTCACTGCCACTCTTCTTTATTTACATTTCCTCCTGACTGAACCAGGTTTCTGAGAGGTATCTGGAGTCTGTGATAAGCCAGAGTGAGCAATCTCTCTGATTCAGGAAAGAACAGACTTTATGCCAGAGCCTACCCCTCTTCACTCCATTGTCTGTCTTCTCCCCATTGAATAAGTGGCCCTGTCCTTCCCCATGCTCAGTGTGGTGACTTAATCTGTATAAAACCTTGTTTTTCAGAAGTCCTGTTGGTTCTCACAATTCCCCTTACACTGGTGTGAAAACTGCAAAATATTAAAAAACAACAGAGAGTATAAGTTTGTGGAGGCTTCCAAATCCAAGTCCAAAGTAAAGAGAATTCTCAAAGAAAGCAATTCAAAGGACACAGAAGAAAGGGGAAGATTTCTTCTTCTCAGCGTCTCTTTCTGAGCAGGTAGCTGCCAGAGACGGTGCAGAACTGGAGTCCTTCTATGGCACAGGAAAATGCCACAAAAGGCCAGAAAGATTCTAAGTCAGATGATGAGATAAAATAGAGGAAAACTTTAGTGAGGAACATGTGCCCACATGCTGCTGTTGTCTTCTCCATCTCTTCACTTCAGCATCCCTGGAAAGTCACATTAACCTTGACCCTCACTGGCTCCCATTCTACAAATTTGGGATAATTTCTTTTGTTATCAGCCTTCAGTACACATGCTGTTCTTACTTGTCTTTCCATCATAACGTGTCCTTTTGACTCATCCAATCAATCAGTGTCATTTGATGCTATTAAAATATTCTGACCTGATCTGGAATAGCTCTAAGAGGCTGGGATAATAAACAACTGTTAGATGATCTGCACTGAACCAGGGCTAACACATTTTGAATTCTTCCTTTATTCAAAATATGGTATTGGCACTTATAGGAACATGGAGATGGTTTGTTTCACTTGTCAAATGGAATATTTGTCAAAAAGCCAGGTATATTGAATATGTTGGATAAATTTCTGCCACTTAGTTAAGGAAACAGGCAGTTTGACATAGCAGGTACAGAAAACCCTGCATTTAGTCTGTCTCTCTTGCAAGTCACAGAACATAAAAATTCATAAAAGTATATTTGAGGCTGTTGTCTTCACTCATATAGGCACAGAGGGTCATATTTTTTGTCCATACTTGCATTCTTCAGTAAATCCTGGATGTCTTTATTTTGCAATAGATGTACATAGGTACTTTGCCTCGAAGAGTCAATCATTAACATGGAAAAGTCTTGGGTATTTTGTTAAGATACTACAGAGAAGTTTACAATTCTGCAGACAAAAGGGTAGTTTTGTTTTCAGAGTAGTTGCTGTAATAGTTTTCTGGAAGAAAGTTGCTTTTAAAAAAACCTGCTTTCCAGTAGAATTAAAATTTTGTTTCTTCTTTCAATATTTGTCTCTTGCAGGATACTATTTAAATCACAGCATAAATTCACAGTAACGTCCACTGGCCTTGTTAGGCCATATTTCTTCCTTGGTCTTTCAAGTGACAGTATTCTGTTGAAGTGCAGTTAGAAAAATTAGCTGTTCCAGTTGCTCTTCACATACATACAACAAACTGCTATTCCAGGAAAAAATTCACTGGCATGCTGGATGCTGGAAACTTGCCTTTGCTTTTGTTTGCTGATAGATTACTTTATTAATTCCAAAGGTTTAGCAAATGCCTTCTTTTTTTTCCAGCAGAGTTTAAGTCATCTATTCTCGTTCTATATGAATAGATGTCTTCTGATCACTGAAACATAAGACTGTGCTTTTACATTCATTCCCCATACTAATTATTTGAAATGTTTGATACCCTAAATGTACAAACTGTCATTGGTCTCTGTGGAGTTTGCCAGATTGCACCTTGATGGTGTCTGTAAAATAATGTATTTACTGACTGTTACACATTGCACCTGTTTTCTGCTGCCTTTCACAGTCATTTACACTGGCAGGAAATGTATAGCTGGCTTCCATAATTTAAGAATCACACTATTAAGGAAAAAAATAAACCAAAATATGAATTTGACCAATGAAATTCCAGTTTGTATTCCCAGACCTATGACCAAAGCGGTTTTTGTTGTCTTTTTAAAAAAAATTTCTGTTGTTTAGATTATTTCTTAAACTACAGTGCTACTAACGCTCAAACATTCAGTGGTCAGGTGCCTAGAGGACCAAAAGATTGTCCTGAATGCTGTCCTTTTTGATTATATTCTGAAACAAAGAGGAAAGAAAATTGGAGAAAGGAGGAGTGAGAGTCTTTGTGAGTGTATTTATGAAACCCATTTGAGGGGCAGAGGAAGATCTCCCATCTGGCTCCTGGAATATCATATATTTCGAATGAATAGAGAAGGATGTGCTGCAGCAGGGACTCTATTTTAAGCCATCTTTCCTTGCAGGAAGCTGCCATGTGCTAGTGGGCCATACAACATCCAGTTCAGCTTTTAATGACTGTGAGTTCCAAAGCTTTGCAGAGGGAACAGCTTCTGCAGGAAGATCAGCATGCCTGGGAAACATCCCACGACCTGTTGGATGGTGCATCTTCCTTAAACTGAGGTTTAAATCATTTGGATGTAATAGGAATACAGTTAAATGCTTTGAAATTGGTGGAAAACAATTTTTCATTTTTAGTTTAAATATATACACACCAACAAATAGCACTATTTTTCATCTTACCTTAAAGTACAACAGGTTTACCAAAGTCTTAATATCTCTATGCTTGTGATGCACAGTAGTCATCAAGCTGGTTGCTGAATTATTTCCTTATAAGATCTTTTAACTATAAAACTTCATATTATACAGGTCACGTGCTCTGGTGATATTCAGAAGGGAATTGTCACTTTCAGACAACTAATATCAGTCATTCTTTCTGTCTATATTTGGATTGCAGGCTCAGGAAAGTGTGATGGCAGTTATTAACTGCTCTCAAGAAATCCACTTGCAAGATGGATTTATTTCTTGATTAATGATGGAGATTATTCAAGTATTAATTCCCGTTTTTTATATCGCAAACTTGATATCATCCTTGTTCTCTCCACCCTTAAAATTACTATGATTACTCTAATTGTTAGAAAGCTATTATTTGATTCAGATTTGCAAAGTAATTATCAGCTAGTAGCACATCTGCCATTTCTCACTAAATTTTGGTATGTATTGTTGTATCTCAATTAACAAAAGATCTACTAACTGAAGCATTGCTGTATGAATTCTAGTAAGGCTTTCAAGCATGACATAAATTTTGTCCTGATTGATTCTGACTCTTATTGTGTGCTCTTTAATTTGTTGCTTTGCATTTCAGAATTGTCTGTGAACCTGGTGCTTGATGTTTAAACAATGATTTCTTCAACTGCAGCAATCAGATGTACATCTAGAGGTTTTAACTGATGGAGTATCCTTTATGACATTATTTCTACTTCTGCTTCATGAGTTGTATTCTCATTACCTTTTTTCTTTGATTGTGTCACAGGCTATACGGATTAAACAGAATTACTGTTTTTAATCTCATCTTTGAGTTAGTACTACTAAGGTGATGGGATAATTATCTGTACATATCTAGCTTTTCTGTCAGGAATATGGGGAGCAGTAAAGGCAGCCAACATACCAGCTATTAATACTGGAGCACCACTGATGTGCTTTTTTAACACGCTGTACTTCCTATATGGATTTTTCAAGTTGTTGCAAAGTTATCCCATTTAAAGATAAGATTTTGAGCACTCATAAATATGCACAAGTGCTTATGTGCACATGCAAACACACACACATACTTCAAATGTCTGAAAAATGTTTCTGTATTAGATAAACAATCTCAAGCGCTTACTATTGAGCTGCTTAAAATGTGTCTTGTACTGAAAATATACTTAGTTCAGTTCATGTGCAACATTGCTTGGTTAACACTGTAAACTCTTCTGGATTACCATATTCAGTTGACATATGTTTTCTGTAAAAAAACTCTCATGACCTTTTTTAGAAACTATTATTGAGTCAAGTTTACTACAGGCTGAGCTAAGAAATCTGTCAGGCACACAGGAAAATTAGTGCAGTGTGGTCCTATGATAGAAATAGTCTGCAAGCCTCAGTTTTACTTGCTTTGTGGTCTGTTGCTTCCAATGAAATTAGTTCTTTTTTTCATGGCTGATAGAATGGTTTGTCATGGTTGATAGAATCAGAATCAGTAGCTATAGCTTCCTTCTATATTGAAGTCTTGTTCCGGTTTGTTGACATAAGCATCATTTTGTCTGTGATAAACTGGGAATACTGAGATCCAGCGTTCTTCTCTGACAGTGTTAGCTGAGCCATACATAAGAAAGTAACACCACAGTAGAGCCACAGGAAAACTTGAAGTGGGAAATTCAGATTGGAACTGAAAGACAACAAAGGAACACAAAAACAGAAAGACAGAGAACATACTGAAAAAGCACGAGGAGAATGAAAGGCTGACATAATTAATGCTGATGACCAGATCCTCAGTTGTACGGGGAACAGATTAAGACACGGAGGAGTCATTTGGGGACATCATATCTAACGTGCTATTAAACATAGTGTAAATACAGAGTTTTAAAAACAAAAGAGGTCTCAGGAGACTTTGACCTCAAAATTTTTTTGTCACATCATCTATGCCAACATATCACAGGTTGCCACAGGGGCAAGGTGGTCTATTGCTTCTATGGTGGCTTTCAACCATTTCAGTAGCCTCTCCCAGGACATGTCTCACATGCTGGGATGCACCTGCTCAGAAGATTTGGCAAAAAGATTCAAAATCTGGTCCATGGTACAAAAATTGACTTATATATGCATGATCCATTTGACATGACACTACCCCTTACGCAGAAAGAATTTAATTTGTAAGTGATTATTGCTATTTTGTGTGATCAGGAACATTTTTTGCCTTTTTTTCCATATTTTTAACATACACACACCAGATTATAGCAACCTGGGAAGATCCTAATTAAAATTACACTTCAAAGGAATTAAAAGAATTAGATACAGGAGGGCACACTTCAATCAATCAATCAACCATGTCTGTGTCCTTTATTGATCCCAGATTGTGATTGGGACATTTTCATTTTCATAACCTCTTTTCCAATTACACCATCTCTCTAAGAAGCTTTGAGTGTTTCCCATTTTTTTCTTTTTTTCCCTCACGGTGTCACTACAGGCCAAACCTGACAAATGCTTTATGCATCCATGAGCCTCATGATGAGTCTCAGCACACATGAGCCTCAGCACACTGGATGAGGCATTTCTGTTTTGCTGCCTCCAAAGGTCATCTTCTATAACCTGTTCAGGGAGTACAAGAGATGGATAACTGTTGGATGAGCATAAGTCAGTGTGCATGAGTGAGTGGTTAGAGGGGTTGTAGGCTTCCCTTTCTACAAAGCTTTCACTTCTGCCCCTGGACAGTGGCCATTTTCAATATGAAAGAGGACAAGTCTCAGAGTCAGAAGTCTTGCTGGGCAGCGAATGTATCAGAAATTAAACTGTATACTAACTTTCTGTGCTTAGCAGGCAGAGCTAGCTTAAAACTTTAGTTTTAGAATAAATATTGTAAAACCTGGTGAAGGTCAACTGCAAAGGTAGTGTTATTATCTGGCTTAAAATTGTTACCTGTATTGTTACCTGAATAAAATGTTCAGGCCCAGTTCTTTTACTGCTCCTCATTAAGGCATAATTTATTTAAAGTGTTAGCAAATGTTCAAAATTTTATTTGGTGCAAAAAGAAGATGAAAGCAATGGACAGTTTTTATTTGTGAGAGAATGTGACCTCCATCCCAGATATTTATGTCATACACTGGCATCGCATCTGTGGACTCCTAAAGTAGATCTGATGTAAAAAGATGGCCTCTGTCTTATATATGGCTATAACAGAGGATTATAGTCAAAATGCTAAAATTCTGACTTCCTGACCTTGTTATCAACCCCAGTAATACATTTCAGCTGGAAAATGGTGAAGTTGTCAACATGTAGTTTTTAGATATTGTGTTCTTGTTGTATTTTCTGTAATAAAGCATCTGTAACTATTGGTTTTGCTTCTTAGGGAGTCTCTTACACCTGAAGTACTGCCTCATAAATTCCTGTACAAGCATGTAATTAATCTGTTTAATTTTCAAGGACATTTCTGTCTTCTCATTAAATGGTAATTTCCTGTATCAGAAATCTAATGTCCTCTCTAATCAGAGGATTATATTTCAAGACTAGAAAATTATTTATTTTTCTATGCTAAGTGTATTTGGGAGTTTAGGATTCAGGTAAAATACACAACTTAATTTTTTTTTTTCTTATTTCTTTGAAGTTTTTACTTCAAGTTGTTTTCAAATTAGTACTTTGACATTTTCATCACAAAATGACATAGTAACTCTACTCCTTCAGCTGAAAGGAAAAAAAATTATTAAGATTGCAATGTCAAGCTTTCAGACACCAGGGCAGAGGGAAAATGGCATCTTGCCTAAATAGTGTATTCATAACTTGGCCCTTACTGCAGTTGAAGGCATTAAAATATTGCCTGTAGTTGTATGGAAAAAAATCTGGTGTTTTGCCATATTTCATATCCAAGGTGGACCTTTTTTCTATATTAATTAAAATCATGCAATGAGGAAATGATGGGTATTGTTCATTAAATAACTTCAAATTCTATTGGGGTTTACAGGAAGAAATAGTTTTTTCTGCATTAGGGCAGTTGCAGCTTGCCTTGGAGATATGGATTTGTCTCTTTCATCTACTGCAGGACAAGTTATCGAAATCAAACTTATCAAGATAGTCGCTTGTTTCCATGTTGCTTTGTGTCTTGGGAAGATTCTGAACACTCAGAGCTGAAAGCCAGGCCAATGGGAGCTCAGCTGCTGGGCTTTGAGAACAAAAAGTGCTACACAATGATGTCACAAACCTGATGTCCAAAGTGCACGTGTACAGTTGACCTCAGACTTTTAGGTCTGTGCTTCAGGATGTTCTCTCAGGTAATTTTGAAAGTAAATTATATTATGGCTTCAAAGAATAATAATATAATAGTGATTGGGTAATTTTGTCTTCAGAGCAGTGTTTGAACTATGCACACTTAGAAAGCAATGGATACCCACTGGATGATGAGGAAAAAGTAAATAGTTGTTTTTTACTTGAAAAGGATCCTACTCCAATGTGGCATGCAGTTGAAAAGTTAAAAAGTTAAAACACATTGAATAAAACACAAAAATGTAAGAAAGTATATGGACAGCCATATAATCACAGTGGAAATATCTAAGATGGGAGTTCTCATTCTATGGTATGTGTATCACTAGTGGTATGAAAACTATTTCAAAGTGGTCTTCAAATAAAATCTGAGCATCTGAACAGAAGAATGCCTTCTTCATATGAGTTACTATTATTGCATTCCCACAGGAAACTGGAACAAAGATCTGAAAACATGCATAGGGACTGGTACATGCCACATTTCCACCATCATCACTAATCTGGTAAAATACACTTCTTTTCCTGAGCAAACTAAAATGGTTACTTCAGGCATAAAGGATAACCTGATATGTGATAGGTCACAATAGCTCAAGCAGAGTGTCTATTAAAGTGTTATACACTTTAATACCCTCCTCCAACTCTTACTCAGCAGGGAAGATGAAGTTAAATGACACTGTCATTCTGGGAATATCCTCAGGTGTACTTCACAAGCTTTTCCCAAGTAAACCCAGTGAGAACAAACAGGAGTAACTTGTCCTTTTGTGTATTTTTAAAGTAATTTGCTGACAGCTGAAGAACTATGAATATTAGATTTCATCCAATACATAAACTATAGCAGGCAGAGGTTTTCTCACCTACTACTCTTCAAACCTGCCCTGACTCATATCCCTAGCTTTCATTCTCATCTGGTTATAATTGCCTGGCATTCACAATTTGCGTTCCTTAGGCATCTCACAGCTCCTTGATCAACATGTCTGAGCTCCTTGTCCCAACTCCAGTTATCTCTGTTTCCTCTAGGCAGTCTCCCCATCCCACCTTCATCCCACCTTCTCCACCTTTGTCCAGTTCTTAGGTTTTGTCCACACACAAGGGCATTTCATGACTGAGGCACTGCAGTGCCTTCATCTTCATTTTCTGTGAGCAAGTGTTTCAAAGTAAGTTCTTCTAGTTTTATAATTTAGCATAGCTGGGTTTTTTTCACAGTAATGCCTGTTACACTTCTCAGTATGAAACTTCAAAAGTTTCTGCTACCATGAATTTGCTGGATAGATACATACATTTTAAAAATGTGTTTAAGTGAGCACTTTATAACACCATATACTCTGTAGCTATGTACATAGGTATGACTATGTAAACTAAAAATATAGATATAAGCCTAAGCAGTAGGTGAAAATATCCCCAAAATGAAAATTTCTTAAATGGATTACACCTAGCTAATGGGTAAACTCGTAACTAGCCATATGGCCTTTAAGTAATCATTTAAGTAGCTTAATTAATATGTGGCCATGCATTTAAAAAACAGATTTGAACTTAAAACATATTTTAGATAGTATTGCAATTCTGTTTCACTTGAAATATTTATTAATCTGGACAATTATTCAAACGAGAACAAGTATAAAACTTAATGGTTAAAGATATGTAAACATACAGAGATTTTTTTAATCAATACAATGCATCAGAATTAATAGTGTCAAGTGAGTACTAACCAATGTATAATATTAAATTAGTAGAAGAATAATTCAGTATTGCTAGCAGTATGGGAGGTGACAAGTATTTCAAAGACATTCTCAAATGACAAAGAAAAATGTATTAATCCTTCCTATTCAATATAATGTAAAATTAAATATATGGTTGTACATATTTGAATATATAGTTATAAAACACATACATTCCCATTAATTTGAATCCAATAGAGCAGTAGTATACAGTAATATGATTAATACAGAACAATTTAAAAATAATTTCGTTGGGCAGTCGGTGTGAATGGATTTGCTTTTATACTGAAGTAATCTATGCATGGCCATTGACCAGCCAAATTATTAAAAATTCATTGTTATGATTTCAAAACTAATACACTAATAATAATAGTGGATTACACTATTACGCTAGTAATAATCGTGGATAATCACTGGCTAATATAAGTGAGCAAGCTCTTCTGCTGTCTTTAAACATATACAAAAGTTCAAAATTGTGCAACATATATATTGTATCTTGACAGAGTCCCAAGCTGGCTGTGAAGTTACTCAAGCACTTTAAATACTTTCTAGTACTTACAGATGTGTCTGAATGCTTCACTTTGGTGCTGTTTTTGAGAAAAGAATAAAAGGGAGTTAGGGAAACCTGGCTGAATATTTAGGAAAATATTCTGCTGCATAAATGAAGTGGCAGGAGATCCATAAAACCAGTCCCCAGAAGTGCTGTGGAGTTTATCAGTCTGTAATTGAGGTGAAAACTTCCCCATGATTAAATCACTGTTTACATTCCACTTTTGATATTCGTGCACAAACTGCAGTCTGTCAGCATACAGAAGTTTCCACAGTGGATCCAGAAAATAATGTGTTTGGCAAAGCCAATTTGGTGCTGGGCAGGAAGGGTAGTGTCCCCATGGTGTGAAATAATTCACAGCAAGGCAATGCTTTACCTCCTTTTGGTGCCCTCGCTTCCGTGACCTTCGATGTTGCCTGAAGTCCCCATGAACAAAGTCATTTAAGTTTGATGGGTGAATACTCCAGTAGTTTCCTTTGCCATCCTCACATCTTCCCACCTTGATGAAACAATCATTTAGTGAAAGGTTGTGCCTTACACTGTTCCTCCAACTTCGACCTTTGTTCCTGTAAAAAGGAAAATTATCTTCAATATATTTGTAGATAGCAGCTAAATTCAGTTTATTTGAGGGGGAAGAAAGTATCGCCTTTGCAATCAAGGCTATGTATGACAGAGGTGGTTTATCCAGAAATCTTCCTTCATCCACAGCCACAGGGAGACCCCTCTTAGCATGTATGTGAGAGCTGGGAATTCGGGGTGGAAGCCCTTGAGCCAGTTTTCCTTCTTCTTCTCCTACTGTACAGATGTCTAGACTTCCTTCATTGTTTTCAGAAGAATCTTCACTCATTATAGCAGCCTGAAACCCAGCATTTATTTTAAGCGTTCTATATTTTACTGCAAGTAGCCAGTTGAATAATTGGTCCACTGAATATAACCAGCAGGAGAAATGAAAGTTGGGCTTCAAATGTGCTGCTCTCACGTACCCAGATTTCTATTTTATACTCTGTTAAGTCAACATCCTTAATAATGAAAACTGAACTGCCTATGTTTACAGAAGTCAAGGTTCAAGTCCTAGCTGAATGAAAAAAAAAAATCAAAATAATTATACTATGTTAAGTATGAAGATAAACAGATCATGACGTTAGCCTCTCACTTCATTATAATCTGAGAAAACACCCTTCAGTGTTCCCCATTGAAACATAATGATTAATGAGAAATTTATGGTGCCTAGATAGAGTTGCGAAAGGTTCAGACTCTCCAGTGATATGTAGAACAAACTGAAACCAACATGTTGGTTCCTGTGTTCTACACTTAGTCAAACATGTTGTATTTAGTACAATAAACATTTGTTTTACCTGCTAATAGAAAGTAGTGTGTGAAAGGAAACTCCCTATCAAATTTTATATCTGCAGTGTAGCTATTCTTGGTGAAACTGAATTAGAGAAAAAAAAAATCCCTGAACACAAATTGCTCCCCTTTTTTTCTTATTTACTCTGTGATAGCAACCAGCTTTCATGCTGAGTATGCAAGTTACCAGTCCTACCAACCCAAGAAACTGCTTGAGGGAGCAATTACCACTCAGAGTCAGAGATTTCTGTGCTCTGTCACCCCCAAAGCACAAACTGTCACTTGAACTTTGACATGGCCCTGAGCCTCCTGAGGTCTGACACTGTTAAGGGAATGACAGTCATCTCATCTTGGAAAAGGTTGCCCTGAGAAGTTGTGGATACTCCTTCCCCTTATGTGTTCAAGGCCAGGTTGGACAGGTTTCTGAGCACCCTGGTCTAGTGGAAGGTGTTGGAACCCCAGCTGGAACAGATGGAACCCCAAACCTTTCCATGATTCAATGATTCAATGATTCTATGATCTCTTGAGATTAGTCTAGGAAGGTTATTAAATATGTTGAAATACATTTGAAAGCAAAATGAAACAACATGGTGGAAGCTTTGAAAGAGGATGTATCTTCTTTTGGGTCACTTTTGATGTTCAAAATATGTATTAACAAATGAGGTCTGTGTTTTAAGGTGTCAGCAACGGCATCAAAGGTTTAACTTTACAAGGCTGAAGTTGGTGCTGTTGTTCAGGCTCTTTTGGATTCTGAAAATAACCCTTGGTTGCTCCTTTCATATGCTAGTTCTGTCAAAGAGAGAGGGACATTAGAGTATCTATTAAAATGATCCATTTCCTCCTGATCTTGAAGTTCATACCCTGCCTGATCATCTTGATTGGGCCCTTGTAAGCCTTGTCTCAAGGTTTCAAATTGACCAAACAATGTTTCAGTTGATAGCCTGATGTTTTTAGATTAGAAAACAAGACTGATAATGCAATGCTATAGGTCACGTGTTATCTAATATTTCTGTGTCAGAGTATGTTGATTTCCTGAGCTGCTTCACCGGCCAGCTGTTGCTCAGGTTCAACATAAGATGAAGGCTTGGTGCCTCTGATGTTTCCTGGGTCTGAACCTCAGGCCAGAACGTGTTGGTTAGAAGGCGAGGAAGGAGGAGAGGACTCTTGGCATGGGTTGGAGAGGTTTTATTCTTGGAACTCCACATGCCAGAGTGAGGGTCTGGGGCACAAACGGCCCATTATATATCAGGGGTGTGTCCCAGGTAAGGGAGATTCTTACAACCAATCTCAGGTGAGGGGGGGAGTGACCAAGAGCAGGGGACAATGGGCAGAGCCATCTAGGGAAGGAAAGGGGAGTGGGGAACATGATACCTTGCTGAGTCACCTTGAGGCCTTACTAAAACTCTTGAGGCCTAGGGTGTGGTTAACAGTGTGATTGACAGGATTTGTCCCACGGAAAGACCATAGGAGTTGGGAATGGAGGGTTACAGGGTTGAAACAGTACAAACAAATAACAAAAAATACAGAACTTTAGAAAACCCTAATTTTGCACCACAACACCAGAGTAGACTTGACACCTGCTTGCTTGCAAGATTTAATGGAACATTTTTCCAGTAATCATTGTGAATGGGATCTACCTGGTTATTTAGCAGTCTTGGCTGTTCAAAAATCCTAGTGATGACATGATGAGCTATTTAACAGGATTTTTGTTTTGGTCTTCAGTCTCAGCAATCATTTCTTTTGAAGGCATTCATTTGACCTAGTCTATCCCTACTAGAAATTGCCTGCCTAGAACATCCTAAAGTTGTCATCATTTTGCTGTTACTGGTAGTTTTTTATAACTTTCTGATGACTAATTTACCCAGTTTTTTCTCCTCCTCTCTTATTTGCAGCTGAATGGTTGCCAAGCCATAGCAGAAATTATTGAGATAATCTCTGAAATGTGTGATCTAGCACATAAGACTATTTGTTACAATCATGCCATTTCTATTGTTTCAACTTTAAGCAGGTTATACCTAAAGGGGTTCCTACAATAAGAATATAAAAAACTTGATTTTAATTCAGAATACCTCTATATTAGGTTACTTCTACTGAAATTTGTGTTTTTATGAAACATTGCAGTTGTAGACTGGAGAATGAATGCTGCTCACTGTGACAAGGACTGTGTGTTCCTTTCCCCGTAGCTTCAAGAAAGAAACAGAATCAACCCCATGTGCTGCTATTTTAGTAGTGACTTTGTAAATTGAAGGATTGTAAAGAAGGACAAGGCACAGAACCCAGATTTTGTGTGCCTAGAAATATCCAAATTAAATTAGGAATATGGAAAACAATCTTATCAGAGTTTTCAATTTTAGGGAGAGGCTTTCAGAAACTGAGGAAACTGAAGGTATTAAAAAGAGCCAGTCTGAAGAAATAGAAATTTAAATGCAGTAAATGCCCAAAAGTCAAATGCATGATACTTTTACTCAAATGTTATATAAGAAGAAAAATTGTGTTGAAAGGGCTTTATATCTGAATAGATGAACAGTTCTTTCAGTAAGAAAAGGAAGATCCTACAGGGAATGAAAGACAAAAGCATGAGCAAAAAACCCTACATTTGAAAGGGCTGCAAGTCTGGATCTCCAAGATCACAATTTTTGTTTTTCAGAGATGCCACCAAGGAAAATATTAATCCCATACTCCTGGGTGCCTTGCTTGTTCCTTCTTTCTGCACATTATTTCTGGATTTAGCTTTTATTTTTCTCTGAGTCTTATCATTAAAGATGAAAATTCCTGTATTTGCCCAAAACAAGATCCCATCTAAAAAAGTAAGTTTCCTGTTTTATCCTTATTCTTTGTGGGAACCCTCTTGTCAGTGTCTGCAATGTCTGCAAAACTCTCACATTAGAGGAACAGCGTTCACTGGCTCAATGTCCAGTTTTATCTGAAAAAAAGAATGACAGACAAGGAGAGCATACTGTGTATTCTTACTATGCAGACTTTTCCCAACCCTGGGAAGCAGATTCCTCTTCAAATACCTGCACATACCTTATTAAAGCATCATTTTTGTTGCCACATTCTCTTCAAAGCTGCTAAAACACTGCATGGTTAGAAATCTGAGATTTCCCACAAAGCACTATAAAAGGAAGGGGCTGGCTTTATCAGTCAGACTAGTTAAAGAGTTTATCCTCTAAATGTGCGAATAAATGATGTATTCTTGAAAAGATGAATGAGGATAAAAGAACATTTGGGAATTCTCTTCCAGTAATGTAATCTGTTCTGAATTTTCACTGTACAAGGATTGGTTTTATCCTCTGCCCTTCATTTAGGTTAAAGAGAGTTTTTCAATGTCTTAGCTTTGATTGTATGAATTCAGGCTATTCCCTTACAATAATTCTAAAGTTTCTTTTTTCTATACATATATTTACAAAGTCTGCAATTTTTCTGCACACGTTTTAGGGAGTGGTCTGGTTTCTACTTTGGGTCACAGAGTAGACCAGTTGCAGTCGTAGGACAATTTTTATCAGAAAGTCTGACAGTGCATACAATCTGTAACAAAGAGCAGAAAACAATTGAGGGCAGCCTTTGTGAACTCAGCCTTTTTTACTAAAATTTAACTACAGTCATATAGAATTTAGAAAGAAAATATTTCTTAAGTATAATACTGTATTTTCTTCCTTAGCTCTACATACTTTCAGAATTAATTGCTGTTTCAAAATACCTCTCAAAATATGCCATCAATGTTTCTTTCTAAAGTATATAACCTTTAAAATATTTCTTTTACCTCTGGTTCAGCACTTTTGACCATTCAACAGGCAGCTAGAGCAATGTTCTCTGCAAGGAGAAAATGTATTTATGCCTTTTCCTAATAGATTTATTTAATAGAAATGCAGAAAGTAATACATTTCATACTATTTGCTAAAGAAGTGCAGTTTTCTAGGGCACTGGGGAATACACTGTTAGGAAGCCAAGTGGAACCAGATTTTTTACTGCTTATCTTTAGTCCATGCTTAAGACGTAATTGTTTTCCACTTGATGCAAAGGTATAATCTCTTTTCTTCCAGTTAAATTGGAGGAAGATCAACTGGTCAGTACTAATAGTAGATACAACAAAAACCATTTGACTGTAGTTTTTGATGCTCCCTTGTGTGTTTAATTAGGTCCAAAGCCTGCTAATTCTGTAATGTTTTCCCCTCTAATGTTTACTGTGCTGTTCAATAGAAAGGCTAACCCATATAGAGCTGTCTTATTTTCTGCACATTTTTAATTCTATCTGTTGTTTCCACTGTTACTTAGACAATGTTTAAAGATACCTGAAAAGTATTTATCTTGATTCAACATTGGATTTTGGTGTGTTCAAAGGAATGAGGCTTCAGTAAAGAAATCATTAAAGAAGTTGTCCCATTAAAATGTTCTAAAATGACCTGCTGCTGTTATATTTTGGAAGGAAATAGCTACACTGTTGTCTGATTTAGGTATTTTAGGACACCATTTTAAAAGATGAAGAAAACATATAATATTATTTTTCATTATATTATTTTCACAGTGTAATGCAATCATTGTATGTATATGCGTGCTTGATTTGGTGCCACTGTCTCTGCATATTTTTGATAAAAATATGTGAATTTCTATGAAAAGTTTAACTCAATGCAAACTGTTCAGACAAGAACTAAATTAAGTGGAGGAGAGACATAAACCTCTTCCCCTCTGCACTGAGAAGATGAAGCTTGTAGATAGGAGATTGTTTTCAACAGGAGTGTGGTTACCCTCTCTTCCCTGTTGTCCTTGTTAGTCTTCTTCCTTGTAACCATTGGTATTCCTTTTTTGTGTAAAGACAGAATCTTTTCCCTCTTTCATATTGTTTCTTATGCAACATTTTTTCTGTTTCCGAAATTAACTTTCCTTACTAAGTGCGTGCTCATTCTCTAACTAGAGAAGGGCATGAGACTGAAGACAGTCGATCAGTGGTAGCACTTAGACTATACTAATAAATACACCTTTTCTGACCTTTTCTTCCCATCTCTAATGTTTATTTACACCCAGGACAGAAGTAAAGGATTTGAACTGAGTGAATGGAAAGGTGGACAGAGAGATACAGAATAATATCCTTTAATTAATGTCATTGACAGTAATTGATTTAAACAAAAATAGGTCTTTGAACGTATCTTTGTTTTCAGAACATTCTGCAACCTATCCTTCCTTCCTAAGCAGTCCTTGTCACAGCATGATGCAATGCAGTTATTTGTTTGTAAGCTTGGGCATAATATCTAGTCTAATAGCTGCTGAAGCCTATGGAAAGGTTCCCCCTAACTGAATTAGTGCTGGACTGGGCCAAGACAAATCACTGTTTGGTTTCAGCAAGCATTAAGAAGTGAAAAATTGCAACAACATTTATCAGTAAATCAAAACTCTCTTTAACCAGTTTTTAACCTATTTTCATGCAGTTCAGAGGCAAAATGAGTTTCCATGAGTTTTGTTTTTCTGTTTTTCTTCTTCTTCCATTTTGGTAGAAATGAATCCATTCTCAAAGCTTGCCTTGGTCCAAGATGCACCCAAGCACATCAGGTTGGCAGCTCTCCTCCTCTGCCCTCCTCTAGCCTGTGTGTCCCATCATGGTTAATCAGGGAAGTTATCTTCCCATTTACATTTGTCTGTGTAGCTTTTTGTAAGAAATATACCGGATGCAAAAGAGGAAACAGTTTCTCACAGAAAGCTAACGATGTCATAAATAAATTCTCCTTGTTTGCATAATTACTACAGAAGTATTTTTTTGGATTATGTTGACAGAAGAAATTGACTTCCCATTCGAGTAAGTTTCATTTTCCAGACTGTACCTAATTCACACAGTACAAAGTCAAAATGTGCATGTAGCAAATCAGCTCAAGCTCTGTGCAGAGCCATAAGCAAGAGCAGGTAGACATGGTGCTTCTGGAATCCCATTGAGAAAGACTTTGGACTCTTCTGCGGGTAAGTTCTGAAGATCTCATTCCTTTCTTAGACAGTCATGAACATGACTGGATAGTGCTACTATCTGTATTTAAATAAGTAGTCTTGAATGTTTTTGCAGCTGACCCTTGCTAAAAAATACAGCATCGTAAAGCACTAGCTCAAAGTCAGTAACATCCCTGGAGTGCAGGAGTTATGTAGTTTATGGTAAAAAGCTATGTTTAAAATCTCTTCCGGTATTCCATTGTCTCAAAGTATGATTAGGGAATTAGGAATGTTTTTGCAATAGCAGGTGGTATGGCTATTGAAGGGTTTTGATGGAGCATTGGTAAGACCTGGAGATGCTGTCATGATGCGGTGGTTGATGCTTCATCAGAAAAGATGATTTGTGGTAAGATGCCATTTACCTTATTGTCTGAAAATAGACATACCAAGACGACCTTTAAAGTTACCAGTGAAACTACAACAACAGGGGGAAGGATTCAAAATGTTCTGATTGAAGAATTAGGTTTCTAACATGTACTGAAATCTGTGATGATGCTGTCACTTTCTGGATTGGTTAATTTCAAGATATTCTTGCTATATATCTTAACTTGTACTGTATATTTGATTACAGTGTACGCTTACCCTTTGATATAGACAAGGGAAATAGGAAACATTAAATGATGTGATGGAAAAAGGTGACATTTTGAGTTCAAGATCTTTGTTCTATAAAGACTGAAAATTTCTATGCATTGAGTGCCATAAAAGTGGAAGTCAAATGCTATCTGAATAAGTTGATTAAGAAGCCACTGTTTCATTTCATATCATGGGAAGATGTCCTGCACAAAGGTTGAACACCCTTTAAGAAGTTTAGTGTCTTTCTTCCTCCTGTTTGTAGCTGTCTGAAACAGGTTGGTGTTTCAGAGTTGGCTGCTAAAGTTGATTCTTTGAGTTCTTTTCTATCCATTTGGCTGGATGATGCTAAATGCAATTCATCCTGAGATGACTTCATAATCTAATTATTGGTGAGCCCAGGCATATTTACAATAGTACATTACAAGTTCATTTCCAGTGTATTCACCTCAATATTTTTTTGTATTCCTGGTTCATCNACCCGAGTGTGGCATCCTGCAACAAGTGGTGATCCCGACTGTCTGAATGCGTCAGTCCTTAGCTAGAAGAAGATGGCATAGTCCTCGTATCTGGCTCACTGAGTCAGTGTGGTATAAAGTCAGGGCAGAAAGTGACATTGCATTTTATATCTAGAAATATTGCAAAAATGGCCTTGAAAATATATATAGCAATATTTTATCAATATGGAAACTATTTACATGATGAAGTATATATCCTAATCAGAGATGAATAGCTCCTCATTAGTGCAATATGATGGATTTTTTGTGCAACATAAGTTGATCATCTTAAAACAGCTCTGTGCAATTTAACTGTGCAAAAAAGACAGTTTTTAAATGCTGTTCTTCTTAGCCACATAAAATAAAGAATACAATATTTGAAACGTATCACCGAAATTGTAACATCTAATACCGTCAGATGGAGAAAGGCCAACATAGCTCGCACACCACAACGTCTATTAATAGACCTGACTCCCTTTTGCAATGTCAACTGTAACATTAATCCTTGTTTTAAATCATTGCATCTCAAATAGCAACTGCTACTAGTGGTACAGTTCTCTTTCAGTTTATATCAGAGAGCCCAATGGAGTCTTTCAAAGGACCTGGTCAGGTTAACAGGGCTAACTTACTACAAATCCCCACTGGAACTGATTCCACTTCAGAGGAAGAAGATGTTAATATTGACATTAAACTTCGTTTCTCCCCACGTCCCCGAAGACGGAATTCTTCAGCTTCAGAGGAAGAGGAGGCAGATACTCCCACCCACATCTCAAGAAAGGTTTCATTTGCTGATGCATTTGGGTTTGATCTTGTGTCTGTTAAAGAGTTCGATATCTGGGAATTTCCAAATACAGGACAAGAAAATTATATACAAGATGAAGTTTTCCCTCAGGAAGAATTTTTTTTCTCCCAGCAGTTTACATTACCTGCTTCTCAAGAAGAACTTTTACAAAAAGTGCGAGAGCAGAAAGTAATGTTGGAGTCAGTCGTGCTCCTGCCTGGGATTACCTGCATGGATGGCATTATTCGAGTCCTCAATGTATCCTTTGAAAAACAGGTGTATGTTCGAATGACTTTGAATAACTGGCTCAGTTATTATGACATCCTTGCTGAGTTCATGCCTAATTCTTGTGGTAGTGAAACGGATCAGTTTTGCTTTAAGATTTCTTTGGTGCCTCCTTTCCAGAAAGATGGAATTAAGGTGGAATTCTGTATACGCTACGAGACATCAGTTGGTACCTTCTGGGCAAACAATGATGACAAAAATTACACACTGATTTGTCACAAGAAAGAAACTGTGCCCAAGGTGGATAATAAACTCCAGAAAGAGGTTACAGATCATAAAGGTTACAGCATTAAAGGCTGCTTAAGGACAACACAAAGCAGGTGAGGTTACACCTTAATTTTTGGTAATTTAGAATATAGCTGGCTAATTATGACTTTCTATGTATGCTTACTCAAGTCAAGACTGCCCATGTTATTTTCTTCTATCTTAAATTTTTTTCTAAATGAAAAATTAGACCAAGACTTGTTTTCAGTAAAATGTTTGTATATATCAGCCAGTGGTTATCTGCATACAAATCTGTTGGGATTGTAGTTTTATGCATGCCATTCATTTGAAAAGTCTATAAACCCTCTATACACTGTGTACCAGTTCTGATCTCTGTAGGATATAAACTGACCTGACATCAATGGGATCTTTGTTCCAGACTAAGATAGCTGTACAGTTAAAATAATTTGCATCCACTTCCTTTGTAAGTCAACAAAAATTTAAAAGCAAAACAAAAGTTGGGTTTTCACATAATTTGTTTAATAGTTCTTTCTCTACATCCAATTATTAAATCAGAAACGGCAGTGGTGGTTCATGAAGCAGAAGTGGATAACTTAGGGAAGAGTCCAGCAATTAAAGTAGCTGGTACAAACTTGTCTGCAAGTGGTTGGGCTATTCTGCAAGTTGTATATTAGGGTTATAATTCCTTTTCCCTGCCACTAGTTCGTGCTTCTGTTTCACAAATGGTGAAATGAAGTATTTTTTATAAGGCAGAATCGGTAATATATTAAAGGAAAAATATAGAGAATTTATCTTCTATGTACTGTTCTGATTAAATATAGACAAGTAATAGGTTAATTATAAAGTGGCAGTTGTTAACTTATACTTTAATTGCATATAAAGAGAGACACTTACGAATAGTATCTTCTGGTTCCTACTGTTTTTAACTATGTTCTTCCTGTTAGCAAAACCATGTTGCACGCAAAAACCTAATTCTCAATTATTTTCCTCCCTAAATTTACTATAAATCAGTTGGGCTTCTGCAAAATTAAATCTGTATTTTACCTGTAATGTCCTTTGCAATACAGGGATGCCAGAACTAAATTAATGTTGGGTTTTTTAATTTATGTTGGAGTTTTAGTTCCTACATTCTTTCCAAATAAGACAGTGCTGTTTGATTTCGCTGGTGCTCTTCCACTGGACTAAAGTGGTAGGGAAGGGGGAACAGAACTGCAGCGGTGGTGCGAGCTTAAGGAAGAGGGAGACAGCCAGGGCTTCTCTGTGCAGAACCTTCATTCCCAAAACCAGGCTTGCTGTGCTGAGAACTTCTACCAGCCCTAATCACACATTAGCCCTGTGAGGAGAGGTGCACAGTATGGCTGAGTGCTTGTATCAACACCACAGCATAGGAGCCACCCCAAGGCTAGACCAAGGCCTGGTTCAGAGCCAATTCACAAAGCTCTCCTGACATGTGTCTCTTGGGTCAGCTCTGGAACCCTCATGGTAATACTTCCATGGAGGAACATCCCAGTATGTCAGAGCAGAGGGAGCAATGCTTTTACATGTCCTGTGGTCAATTCCTGACATTTGTGTCTGGTTTTATATATAATTTCTGTGTTTTAAGGAGCGTCACAGGACCTATTCTGGATAAGTAAGCCTGAGATAGCCTGCAGAAGGGCTGTGATATCAAACACCACAGGCATGTGCAGGCAGTATGTCTCCAGCCTGAGCTGAGGTAGCTCACAAGGAACAGATGATGGACATGGAGACCTAAGTCTCAGTTTAGCCTGGGCTTCCAGATGGTTTCAGGAATAACCTGAAAATTTAGGTACCATAAGGTACCATAACCTGAAAATGTACACATCTAAGGTCAAATGACTCCTACGTGTCTAATTCCCTAAAGTTTCTCATGACATGCATAGTGCTAGCAAAAGTTGTAGAAGCCTTCCTTCTGGGGGATACTCTTTTACATAGATATAGTAAACAATTTATGTGTAAGTCAGACAACTGTTTTAAAAAATGGGAAAGGAGATAATGTGTCTTCTTCTCAATATAAAATTACTTTGTCTCTAATCAGACTATAAAGTTGTCTCCCTCTATGTCAGACTGAAGAGGAATCCATACGTGTGCGCATGGTTATACCTACATGTATATGTATGTATGTGTGTATACATTTATGGTATATTAGTTCATATAGAAACATATACACATGTATGTTTAAAAATATTTAAACCAAAGTGGTCAGATTAGGATGGTCTACATTAGGATCTACTACACATTTCTGTCAAACAGTTAAGAAGCAGGCACTTTCACGACTCTCTTTAGTGGCAGAAAAATATACAGAGACCTTACAATTAGTGCAAAAATGAGCTGGAAGTATCTTTGGAATATTGTTACAGTGGTCACCAAGGCATCTGAAAGACGGTTCTGGCGTTATGTAATCCAGGACTAATTTTATGCTACAGGGACTTCTTTGACTTCACAAGAGTCACAGATTTGGCATTGTAAATGAGGTCAGCATCGGGGCCTTTGTTTCAGCATAACTAAGATGCCAACTTCCATTGCTCACTTGTTTTTCAAACTGTCTTTGTACACATTGCCCCTTTGAGTGAGGAGGAACATCCTGCAGACATCTGCACCCTGCAGAAGTACCTCATTATTCTCCTTCAGACTCTCATTAAAATTCCTTTGCTTTGAGATCTCAAAAAAAGCCCAAGAAAAACAAACCCCCCGAAACTGGCAAAGTGAGGCTGCTGATGTGCTGTTACTCCATCTTGCAGTGAGCAGTGCTGCCCATTTACCAGCGCTCCTCCACCAGCCCATCTCTCTCTCTCTCTTCTTACTTTTAGTTTGGGTAATAAACTTTACAGCATTTATATGTGCTATGCTGGGTAGTTGTAGAACATTTAGCAAAGTGGGGGCATTCCTCGAGTATAACTGGCTTGTCCTTGGAGTTGCAACATTGCAAATAGATCGAAGTAAAAGCATTTTTATCTATGATTCTCACAATAAAGTGACAGGTAGAAAATATTGCTATCCCTACCCATGAGTTGGATATCTTAAATTAAAGATTTTTTTATAGCAATCTTTATAGCAATTCTTTATAGAATAGAAGGATAATTTTAAAGAACACTCATTTAAGCCTCTGTTTCAAAATTAGAAACTTGTAATAACATTTTAATTTTTTTTAATCTCTTGGCTCTGAGATACTTGTACTTTTTCTTAAAATGTGCAATTTACCTCTGCAGTTAAAAAATAAGACATGAAAAGATCATATTTTTAAAGCAGAGAGTCTGATCCACTGTTGGGCATACTTGTGTGGCTCATTAAATGTCATTAGAAAGGATTAGTTGTGTTAGTTAAGAAAGGAGTAATATTCACTTTCAGAGGAAGTTACTGGGGAAAAACAATAATATGACTATTTCAAATTACAGTTAAGAACATGATCCAGGACTAAGATGAGTGAATGAGGGCAATAGGCTGATTTCTGATACCATTATTAAGAAATAAATAAATTAAAAAATGAACTTAACCCTCAAAAGTTGCACCTGAAAAAAAAAATTATAGTAAAAAGCAAAACTGCATCAAATAAATAATGCTGAAAACTGTCTATATTTGGATATTTGGAACCACATCACTTAAAAGTTTGCCTCTTCATTTTATTTTTCATTTGCTTTTGCGTCCATATCGAGGTATGAACAAATAGTCTTCTCTTAAAGATTCATAAAGTATTTGGTTCTAGCTGTATTTTAACAACCTAAAATTGTTTCCTCATAAACTTTAACAGTTTTTGCAGTTTTCAAAAGTCTTCAAAGGATGCACAGGGACAAAATATAGTTTGGGAAAATAATTTTCTAAATTAATTAATTTATGCTTGGGTCTATATGAAAGTGTTTGCTTAAGTTGTACATAGTCATAAATATACTTCAGGAGAAAAATTGACTCCTAAAATACTAAGACTCACTGGAAATGAAAGAGCTTCTACCAACAAACAGGCCTAATTTCCATCCTAGTTATATAAATATATACACATAAAAAATTATTTATGTATATATAGAGGTCAGAGAAATGTAAATTAATTGCATCAGTTCCACTATTTTCTCTTTTTTTTGCCTCTCATGCTTTTGGGATATGGATCATAATTCTGAATATGAATTCTTCCCAGTCCTCAGATTTAGACCACATGATTGTATTGTGGGCACCATTGGTCTGATCTGACAGGAATTGGTTGGGTGTTGTGCAGACTCCTGCAGATCATGCTGAAAGGTGCAGAGATAGAGTTGTGGAAGCCATGTCCTCTGTCACTGGGGATGCTACATCCCATTTCTGTGCTTGGCCTTGGTTTGCCCTCTGTCAAGAGCAAAAGCGACAGCACCAGGAAAATGGCTGATAAGCATGAGAATTGTTTTACAGAAGGGTATCATGAGTTTGGACTCCTGTCCTCTGACAAGGTAGGGGAAGGCCAGTATTTTTGTCACGCCTGTTAGAGTTATCCTCCCTTAGCTCTCTGAGTCCACAAATACATCACTCTGAACTGATCCACAAGTGTGTCACTGTGATCCACCTGACATTGACCCTATGCGGTTTTTTTGTAATTGCTAAACTGTACCTTTTTTTGAGTAATAGTGCATCAATTCCCTTCCCTCCATGATGCCACTTGAAAACACAGCACAGAACAAGGCAATGGCTCTTACAAGAGCTGCTCTATGTACAACACACAATGAGAAAGAAGAGATTAAAACCCATGTCTGTGGGCTGCCAATGCCAAATTTGGCAGCATACATACTAAATGGTCTGTAATTGTCAGTGAGAAAATTTCTTCTGTGCATGAGTACCTTTCCTTCTTCAGTTGCTCATCATCTCCTTTCTGATGGGAGGCAAAGGAAGTAAAAGTTGCTGAAGATGCAGCTTGCAGGACTGCACTGTGCCCAGTCTTCTCAGGTAGATGGCAAACCAGTGCCTAGGCTGTGCTGAGAAAGTTTTGCTTCAGCTCCTCTTGGCCTTTCCCACAAGCTCATGATGGTTTTTGTTTTTTTTTTAAATTTAAAAAAAAAAAATAATAAAAAAAAAAATCAAAGGCTTCTGACAAGATGTTTAGAAATAGTCTGTCATGCACTTTGCTATGAGGAACAACTGTAGCATTCCCATCTGGTCCATTTAAAATATGGCATTTAAATTATATTCCCTTTTAATCCTTGTTCTTTTGATTGTGTGTCACCACA
The DNA here is from genome assembly GCA_013399915.1 of Illadopsis cleaveri. Classification (NCBI taxonomy): domain Eukaryota; kingdom Metazoa; phylum Chordata; class Aves; order Passeriformes; family Timaliidae; genus Illadopsis; species Illadopsis cleaveri. The sequence goes on from VXBB01043980.1 coordinate 970,356, forward strand.
ATCAGGAAGGGAGAAGAAGAGCAGGAAAGGTGTTAAAACACATATCTTCTTTGCGGACCTCTATTTAATCTCAAGGTTGTTTCTGGCATTTTAAGTCATGAGTTATATCTTGATCAGCATACAGATATGGGATTTGACTAAAGTTTATTGCTATTAATAGGAAGTGACTGCAGTCACTGTTTTTACCAGGAGAGCAGCTGCTAGAGAAGTTATCCATTCACAGGGAGCCAGCTAAGATGAACACTCCTCTCTGTGTTTAATGTGACTTAGTATTCCCAGACCTTCTCTTGCCTCCTGGTCATTGCCAGTCTTTCTCAGTTGTAGAATTAGGTAGGACTAGCACCAAAATGAGACTTTTCCAAGTGCTTGAAGACCATAATTACCGGGGACACAGGAAAATTATTTAAGGTGCTCTAAAATATATTATTCAGACAAGTGGAATAAAAGTAAGCTGTGGAACTGAATCTGACTCAGCATTAGGAATGCTTCTTAACAGCAACTCTAGGGTTATCTTTTGAGGAAATTGCTGCAGCCTTACTCTCCAAAGTAATTTAAAATAAGCTAAGATAAACCACTTGAAAAATATTCTATAGAGAACAATCCTACTTGGCCAGAAACCACGTTCAATGTTTTTTTTCTGTCTGTTTAATCGCAATATTTTGAAATCTGGGCATGTATACTATTGGAAATATGAAACTTATTAAAGACCTTAAAGATAGATATTTAAGTTAATGGCTTAAGTCTTTGAATGCTATTACAGAAGCATTAAAGAGGTGGAAAATGTGAATGAGAATGGTATGCACAGGCAAATAGACACATTCTTCGTGTACTTGTGGTCTCCTAACTGAAGAGTATCTGAAAGCTGAAAATCTGTCACATTTTTACTTTTGATGGTTGCAAACTGTGCCACCCATCTGCCATCCATTTATTGCACTAGAAATGTTAAAAGAAGCTTCTAAAATTTAAGGCAACAACACATGAAAATAACATGTTGCTGTACTGGCAATCCTAGCATAGTATTTATACTAGAATTTATTACCATCAGTGGTTTCTCATTAATTTCCATGATCTGCTTTAGAAACTGCTCTCACCAAAGCTACAGAACAGAAATTTGTGTTCTATTGTGTGGGAAATATTGGTTGCTACAAAGCTTTTTCAGTAGTTTGCATGAAATTATATTAAAAAATTGCTCTGTAGTCTGGGTGTCATTTCTCAGCCGTGATAAGTACTTGTATTATACATGCATTGCTTGGCTTTACACTTGTAAGATTTTTTTTTTCAGTTACTACAATTTCATCAACTTATTTAAATATGCCAATACTGTAACACTGTTATGACTGACTCATGGAACTTTTTAGCTCAGCAACTGGCTTTTTCCTGCAATAGGCACAATAAATAATTTAATGAACATCAGGAGTCTAACTGAACTTTGTAGAATTCTTCATGTGTAAAACTATCCTTGAATGTTAATATTTACAGGACCAGATGCTCTTTCAGATTGCTGGTTAAGGACCTTTAGAAAAATAGAAGTACATTGCTAAATGAGCTCCTGTATGTTCAATGATTCTTTTGTTTAGGAAGATATCTATTTTGCAAATTGAACCAGGCAGTAAATGACAATTTCAATACTCTCTCCTGTCCACCATTCAGGTACTACAGTTCGTAAATGTTCAGTTGGAAAAAAAAAATTTGTTCCATTACATTCACCTTGACTTTGGTAAATGTTAGTCTTGAAAAGACGTTTAAAGTTAGTGCAACATTAGCTGAGAGCACTGGAGTCATGTTTAATCATCGCAATGACTACCAGTGTCATTTGAGCTGTTTATTCTGATTATGAACTTTAAGCTCTGATCCAGTCCCACCACTGCAACTCTGAAAATGAAGCAAATTGTAGCAATGAAATTGAAGCTGCAGTGTAGGTCCAGAGAACCAATTGTCCATGGTATTTTTAGTATAAAATGTGGAGTATCTTCTCATCTAAAAAAGGTGGAAAAAATGGTCCAAACAAATACTTTGAAAGTTAAATGAAGTCCCTGCCTTAGGGCAAAGGAGAGGGTAAGACCTTTTAAACACCGTGGGAGAATGTTAGAAGGGGCTATTTGATCCCTAGACCTTCAGTGACACACACAAGAAGTATTAGTTGACATGCCAAAACATAATAAGGGGCTTGGTTTTCCACTCTCCTCCTGATTCGTGAAACCAGCTGATACTCTAACACTAAACCTGAAGATTTATTACGCTGGTCACTAACTGTAGTCCTAAAGGGCACTGGGCTACACAAATGAATGTGAGCCAAGCAAATATGGCAGGTGTTTCTTACCTTGCATTTGGGTACACCAAGTGGATTGGCATTTACATTTTGTTACAGTGCACAATTGTTATCCTTGCAATAACATTTATAGATGCTGGGTGATAAATATGCTAGGCTGAAACAATTCATGTTATGGTAGAGGGTTGTGGAGTTATTCAGTCTCTGCAGCTGCCCTAGTAAACTTGAACCAGTGTCTCCTAGGTTTTTTCCATATCATCTTAATAGAAATATTGATACCTATCACACAGCTGCCTTCTTGCTGTGTGGCAGTAAGCACGTGAAAAATGAAAAAAAAAAAAGTTAGAAAAGTCTCTTGCCATGATAACACCTGGTATTTTCATCCTATTGAGATGCTTATTGAATTTACAATCACTTTCCAAGATTTAAACCATAGTTGCCCTCTCTTAAGAACAACTGTCTAAGGTTTTTTTTATGGTCACCCTTTCTGTTCTCCCCAGGAGGGATATCTGTGTCACAGTCTCACCTGACTGCCATCTATCTCTCTACATTCTATCTAAGGCACCTAGCACCTTCTTGTATACGTGCCTCAACACACTGCAGGCAGCCTCTTGGAAAATACTCTTTTCTGACATGCCAGCAAGAGACTGCTCCTTCTCTATTTTTCCCATGTGAGATTCAGAAAAAGACCAGAGGAAACATAGGTTAATGTTTTCCCCCTCTCAGATTTATCCAAAATAGGCACATCTTGAAAATATCTCTCCTCCAAGATTTTAAAGCAGTGGGAAAAAGAAACAAGAGAAGAACAAAGGGACACTACCCCCAGCTCCTTTCTAAAAAACAATTTTCATATTTGATCATGCTTCTTCCAGAGAAAATAGTGACTTATGAAGCATATCCTCTGACATTAGGCCAAGCCTAGCCTTCAGAAAACTTGACTGCTCACTCATTTTTTCCTCTTTTTCAACAGCTTGGCCCTGGAGATAGATATCCAAATAGAAAAGTCCTGCATAACTAATTCACAATGGATCTCTCAATAGACTTTCTAACACTATCCTGGAGAATCTTTTTGAAAGAGGTTTTCTGTTTATGAAATACTTAGCCCATCCTGTGAAAGGACTCAATGAATTTTCTGACCAATCCACATATAAAACAGCTGTGTAACACTTCTGAACATTGCTACATGGATATCACAATAAGGTACAACAATCATGACAGAGCTATGAAAGGGTCTGAAAAAAAGTGGCAGTATTCCTGTTTATAATTGCTATAGCTTAATTTGTGGTATAACTGACTTATTATGCAATGGGCTCTTCTGCAGGCTTAATACCTATAGATATGAGATTTGGGGACAGACAGTGCTATATTAAAGGTTTGAGCCTGGCACCAAAATGGTGTTGGGCTCCTGATTCAGATTGGATGGCACTAAAATCTTCAAATGGACAGATATACATCTATATTTAAAAAAAAAAATTGTATGAATGTTTTTCTATTAAAACTCAAGGTCTTTTTTAATGAGCTAGAAAATAAAGACTAATTTCTTGGGACTTTGTTTGCTTTGAGGCAATGATTATTCTCATCCCAAGTCAGGCCAATGCATTTTGTTCTGTGCCACCTATGTCCCTGCTTCAATCATAAACTAAGACCGAAAAATGAAAATAATAGTAATTGGAAAATATAATCCCCTGGATAACACCAATCCAATAATCTTAATAAAAATAGATTTATTACAAACATTGTCTGAATCCTACTGGGAATTATCTTTGCAGAAAAAATGCTTAAATTCCCTTACAGCTGCTCTCTTGATCAATTGTCTCCCTTGATACCATTAATCATAATACCATATATTGCTTATTCTGAGCATCTCTTTCAACTTCACTTTCCAAACTTCTTTTCTAATTTCTCCTTGTGTAGAAGTTACTGACAGTCCTTAATTGTCCTTTTTCAGGCTCACCTTCTCTCCTCTTCTGGTAACAGCCCCTTTTTTTACTTGAGAAGACAAAAACTAACTTCCTCAAGGTGGAGAAATACCACAGGTTTATATTGTCCTCCTCAATTTCAAACATTTAAGTAGAGGTTCTTTGTGGATCTGTTTTCATTCAAAATGCTTGTGAAGTCTGTGTGACTGACTCTCCTGGAAGTGAAGTATTCTGTTCCCAGGGTAGTTTCCAAACAGCAGCCACCGTGCCAGCCCCCTTTGCCAGGCCAGCCTGCAAATGCCCTCACCTACTGCTTGAATAATGAGTGCACCACATCCTCTCCTGCCTCTGTCCTCTGTTTCCTGGCTATCTACAAGGAAGCTAATTAGTGTCAGTCCCATTTGTTGGGTGACACCTATTTACTAAGAACTAGGCTGAGCCTTCTCTAACACTGCTGGTAGTTGAAGGTCATATAAGAAAATCAGTCTTGCCTAGATTCATAATCAGGGCTCCTATTTTACATACAGCTTCATTTTAATAGGATCAGTTATAATGGGAATATTTAAAAATATTATTCAGTTATTTCTGCTTAGTGTTCACGCAGCTCTTCATTTATAGATGTTGATTTTGTCTGCAGTTTTTGCTTCTGAATCTTTTCCTTTGTGGTCTCAATCAGTTTTGAATCTAACATATTTTTAGATTATGATTTTCTGCATTGTTTACATTAAATTATTTTTCTGTTGTGCTTCTATTTTTTAAATACCTCTTGAAAGAAACTAATCGTATAAACAGAAGGCCTTGATACTGCCACACCTGACATATAATAATAGTGTTATGGTTCAGGCATGTGTAACATGACATTTCTACAAGCAGGGATCATTTGAAGCCAAAATGGTTTTAGGTGGGAATTTGCCATATTTCAGGTAAAGCCACCTGAGAAGTCAAAATTCAGGAGTGTGCATTAGGAGCACAGAAGTGAGGAATTGTGCTGGCTGAGCTTCAGTTGTCTTCTGTTTTGTTGTCAGCATGGACAGCAATTCTCCACATCACCCTCACACTGCTCTGTGCAGGCTTCGTCTGTCTTTAATTAGTGTGGATGTTGGCTTCTACTATACTTAAGGTCTAGTTTCCAGGGCTCTGCTTTGGGTTTTGGAAAGAGGCAGTTATTTCAGCCTGAGGATGCAGCCTCTGCCCAGGCACACAGCTCTGCCACCTCCCCAGCTCTGCTCCCCAACACCTCCCTGAATTTCAGTGCAGCTCCATCTAATTCCAACACAGCTCTGACATCCCTACCTCATATTAAGATCATCCTTTTATAACAGTATGTAAAAGCCTGAAAACGACCTAGAACATTTCCCTGAAAAGTGTTTTAGATGAATACTTTGTTTCCTTGCAACTTGCTTTCAGAGCCACTTTAGATCTTTTTCCAGATTCCCCTGACTAATGGGTTTGGTAGTTCAGAACTCACACAGGCCGCTCACACTACTGCCCTTTGCTGTTTGCTATCTTTGCTCTGCTGCTCACTTTATCCTCTCCTCTAAGCCCTGGGACTGCTCTGATTTTATGTGCCCAGTACCTCTGCCTTCTTGGACAGCCGTAATTCTGTGTCCAGTTGTTTAGTGCTCTCCCTAGGGTCTAATATTAGAATTTTATTTCATTTTCTTTTATCCCTAATGTCTTGTCTTTAAAAAAAGACAAGAGAGGACTGTTTAATATTCTCAGGCATTAATGTCAATTTTCTTGCGTTTTCTTTATATATACCACAGTTTATTTCAACACATCCTCCTGTACAGTGCACATCTTTTTTTTATGCACCCCAATCTTCATACTCCCCAAATCTGGTCTGAATTATTGAAATTCTTTAGCAATCATAGCAATAACCTTTTCCTGTATTTAGAGGATTTCTAAGAAAAAAATATTCCCTTAATTTCTGGCAAATTCTTATCAATACCTTTACATACAAGTTGCTATAAAGATAGGCTATTCCTATCTAATTGTTTCTTGGAGTTTAAGACTGTCTCAGCAGGAGTTGCTGAGGGATGAAACTTCTAATGATGATTTAAAGCAGTGAAGTGTGTAGGCTGAAACTGAAATAATTATTGCTGTAACCCTCTAAGCACTCCACGTTCCTCAAGAGAAAATACTTTGTTCAGAACAGACCCTGAACAACAAAATGCGAAAAAGTAAAATAATAAAAAACCCTCCAACCCTTGAAGCAGGATGATAATTTAGAAATAGAATCGGTATAATGTGAAGATGTTCTCAACAACTGCTCACAAATGCATCAGACATCACAATTAAAAGGAAATAATAATTATGGCCCCATTCTAAAGTATGGAATATTCTATTCCATTCAATAAGTCATGAACACTTTAAAACCATCAGTGTAATCTACAAACCTATATTTACAACATTAAATTGGATGTTCTGCCTTTTCAATAACTGTCATCTCATCTCTATTATTTTCACCTCAGACTCTAATTGTTTCTTTTATAGGAGCTAACCTACCAGTGTCCTTGGCAGTACAGTTTATGGCTCATGCATTTACTGTAATTGTTTGGGCAATTTGCCACACGGTATAACAATCTTCACATCACAATCAGTTTTTATAATAAACAGCATTAGTTATGAAAAATACAAGTGATGCATGATTCTTATGGTTGATAAAGGGCAGTGAAGATGCCCTTTAGAAAAAGAAAGGCTCAAGCCTTGAACTACTTGAGAAAAATACTGATGTCACAATAGAGCTAATTAATTTGATGGTACAAACAAGAGGGGGAAAGGGCCTTGCATTCATTAGTGTCAATTCCAAATGAGAGCATACTGTTCATAAAAATAATATTCTGCCTTCATTTAGATGAAATATGCAGGTAAACAAATAGGAAGCACCAGGTCTGGCAATAACAGTGATTTTGCTCCTTAGCTTTATCAAGGCTTTCTTTTCTGTAGACACAGGGAGCTCAAAGCCTGAACAGATACAACTTACAGGTAGAACTCTGGAGGAGGCCAGATCCTATTGCCCACCATCTGGTTTGCTCCAGTGAGGCCAGCACTGCCAGGCACTGCTGGGCACTGGAGCCTCTGCTTTCCAGAAGCTGAACATGCACTTTATGGCTTCTCTCCATAACACACAGGTGGTGGCATAGACGTGTCTCACTGCACGTGTCTCTGCTGCAGATATTTTGTGGCTTCCCAGGTTTCAAGAGTCCTGAAATAGGAGGTCAAGCACTGATCTGTGGTGAGGCCATTGGACACACCTCCAGCAGGCAGTCTTTCATGTTAGAAATTTTCCAGAGGAGAAGTAATATATTTGCTCTGTTATGCCAGTGCACAGACAGGTAACTCTCAGCCTCCTTGTCATCTCCACACCACATCATGGTGCTGCAGCACAGCGAGGCAAGGCCCCAGGAGGCACAAAGGTGGCCTCAAACCAGGGCTGTACCTCCTCTTCCTGAGCTCAGCTGGGAATTCCCTGGCAGCATCAGGGCTTGAGACTAACAACTGCATGTGATAATAAATTGTGGAGTGGTTGTATTCTTAAATTATAACTTCAAATTCTGAGAAGACAGATATCAATTTCAATCAGTAGGGAGAATTGCCCCTGTAGTGAGTTTTGAACTGAGCAATATGGAAAGGAAGGAATGAGTTTGTCTTTACTCATTAAATATTTAGTTTACATATTCAGTCAGTGAGATAGAGTAAAATTAACTGTGGAGGCACCATCACAAACGGAGTCAGAGTCTACACTTTGAAGGTCCCCATCAGGATCCTTGGTGGCTCCTGAAACAGAATGAAGCTTATGTTTTGCTTTGCTTTATGACTTGTTTTTTGGTTTTGGTTTTTTTTTCCAATAGTGCCAAGGTTTTTACCCTTCTTGCATTTTCCTTTCAGTGTGAATTGGTTTCAGAAATATTTTCTCCCTTGTCCAACTGATATTTTAGGACCAATACAAATAAAGCAATATTTTAAAGCAAGCCAACTGTTATGGGTGTCATGTTAGTAAAAAAATATATTGAAATCTTATTCTTTTGAGACTTACAAACAATTGAATAGAACTTTAAAGCTCTGCTTAGAACTTTACACATACAAAATTTTCCTTAATCCTTTCCAAAATTCCTTCTTCCTGAGAAATTCATTCTTGTGGCATATTTGTGGATTTCAAATGATATTGCATACAATACTACTGAATTTTAGAATTACATGTGGAAAACCTTTTCTCTGGTTTCTCATCCAGGTCTTCAAGACATCTTGCAGGCTTTCTGCTTTTTATGTGTGCATAAACATTTTAAAATAATTTTTGTTGTTGCTTGTTTAAATGCAGATATTTCCTTCTCCACTTCCTTCTGAAATTACATCTGCTGCTAATGATACAAAAATAACCAAACTAAGCTGCCTGCCCTTCCCTCCCCATATTCCCTTTCCCAGCTGTGTGGGGTTACAGTTCTGTGCGGGATTGCCTGTTTGGCTCCAGTGACAGCTCAAACATGAGAACTTAACTGCACTAATTTACTTTTTGCTCTTCTGCTTCTCCGTAAAACACTGCTGACACATGTAACTACTTCATTTCAGGGATCTCACATGTTGTTTACATCCCAGTGGCATCATTCTTCAGCAAGGCTGGCTATTTTTGGCACTAGATCCAAAAGCACTCATTATATTGAAGGCTGCTACTGTATGAGGTTACTCTTAGGCTTAGAAATCTGTCCTGAAATTAAAATATAACTATAGTTTGGTTAGCAACTTCAGTCTTGCCAGCTCTTTTCATGAGGACATTTTAGCTTCACACCAACTTCAACTTCAATACATTCAATTCTACCTTCAGGGTAGAACTTTGATTTGGTCTGATTTTGAATCTACAGTAACAATCAGAAGCGTGAAAGAATCCACAAAACCTAAGACTATTTTTAAATAAAATTGTGTTAAAAACTTTTTTCCTTTTGCATATTTTAACTAAATATTTGAGAAATACAGTGTTTGAATACTTTAACAACCTCAGACCTCTCTGAATTTCAGACTAAATAATATTATCCCACGTTTTCTTTTAAATATGAGATTGTATAAAATTGATCAGGTTGCATTAATTTCAGAGTTTTTCAGGTACATTTTCATCTCTCCATACTCTGTAATCCAACAATTTTAGCCTTTAGACACTACTTTAGGCAAATATTGGTGTGTTAATTAAAATCATGGCAAACTATGATAAACCCCACCCACTGTTGGCTACTCCTGGCTATAGTCCCAAACCTATTTCAGGCCAGACCAAAGCACCTCCTGTTCCATAGCGAAAACTCTGGCAAGCATAGCTCTCAGGGCATATAGCTGCACAGGAGCATTTGAAATAGGGCTGGATTGCGACCATGGGATCATGAAATCTTATTCTCTTGGGAAATGTGTTGCATAATCTCATTCAGAAAAATATATTCATGTTTCCATACTGAGACCAAGAAGATCACAGGTTTCTTGTGACAGAGTTTTGCACTGATAAACACCAGGATATACTTTTCTAATGCTTACAGAGCTTCTTTTTTAGTTTTAACAACAAATTTTTTGTGAACTCTTTTTATTAATGCATTAACAGTCTTGCTGCTTTTTTCGTCTTTTGAGGATTTACCCCTTTGCTATACCAACAGAGGGCATTTATTCCTCCTCTCAGACTTTATTTTGTTATGCTGAAAATAGAACTACTCAATCTGTCTCCTTGGTTAATATAGATTTTTCGTCCTGTCAGTCTTGCTCTAGTCCTCTTCTGAACATGTTTGAGTTTGAATCAATCTTTCTTGGACATTGTAGACAAATGTTCTAGAGGAGTTCTTATTGGTACCTGGTGCCACAACATGAATATTTCTTCGAAATCTTTCATAACTGGGACTACCTTCTCTGAGACATTACTGCTGGACTTGGTTTGCCTTTATATTGCAGTGTCTATCTCATCTCACCTCACACTAGTGGCTTGGAAATGGTTTCTGGCAAAAAAACCCTACAATTTTTTTTGTTCACCTGTTTCTTCCAACTTCTGAGGCCTAGTTTTGTGGCAGAAACTCTTTCTAGTCCCTAAATGTATAACCTGACACTTTATAATTTTGTATAATTTTGAATTTCATCCCTTATCTATTATTCTGATCCTCCAGGCCACTGATTTCTTTCAATCCTCCTCTGTGTAGGTGATGTCTCCCAACTTCCTCTCTGCCACGGATTTAATTTAACTTTGACTTCTTGTGCTTTGGCCTGTAATAACATGACTGAGTAAGTCTGATTACACGACTTGTCCTCTCCAATTCCCCAGCGACACCTGCTAGCTCCACAGCCCAGCTCCTGGGACCCTACTTGGCACTGAGCCCCTCTCCCATCGCCCAGCTCCTATGCTCATCTCCCTCTCCTCCTGTTTAATTAATAAATTTCCCATGTGGCTGCACAATAAATGCTTTAATGAAGTCCAGATAACTGATTTTTAGACAAGGGAAATACCGTAATCTTATCAAAGACAGATATTATCAGGTGAGTCTGGCATTTTTATGCCATTTTCCATTTATCTGTATTTCTTCTTTCATTTTTGTTTTAAGTCTATTGTGTAAACTTTTTGAAGACACCTGGGCCTGTAGTTGCCTTGACACTATTTCTCTTCTTTTACCTAAATATAGCTTCTACTTTTTCTGCTCTTCTGATATTGTTACAGTGTAGGACCCCTTGAATTGATCTGAATAGCAAAGGTTTTAAACCAGTATGTGTTTTCTTCTGTTGGGTCTCTCATATTTGGGTTGGAGATTATCTGCTTCTCTTCATTGGACCGTGTTTAAACAACTAGTTCTGCTCCCAGACTGGATGAAATAATATAATTTTCTAAATTGCAGTTCCTATCAGTTATGCCCTGCAAGATTTGTCTTCCTATAAGACTCTGCCCCACCACTAACACTATGGTAGAAGAGTTCATGAGAAGTCTTTTGTTTGTGGGGTTATATATAGATTATCTGAGATTTTGATGAAATCTCACTTCTAAAAAAAATCTTATTTAACTTAAAAGGGCTAGTTCAAAAGCCTTGACATGTCTGAGTTTATTCTAACCCTTCACAAAGTCAAAGAAATATTGTTTATTGGCTCATTTTTTTTGTGTCACTTAGACATTTTCTGTCTACTCTTCACATCTTTAAGGTTCAATTCAACATTTCCTCTCTGGGATACCAATTCCACATAACTTTGGAACTTCTGAACTCCTTCACATAATGTCAATCACATTTTCAGTCCTCTCAGTCCTACTAACTAGGCCCTGAACTTCATATTTGTTTTTTCTAATGCAAAATTACAATGATAACATGTTTTCAGTCCTGATTTATTTTCATAACTCAATACAAGTGAATGATAATTTCATCAAGAATGAATCATATGAGCATAGTTTTGGGGTTTTAAAGCTGGTAGAACTTCATAAGTTTCTGGTGTGCTTTATGAAGATGTGCCCCATTCAGCTAAATGAGAAAACGCAACAGAGCTTCTGCAGGTTTATGGCTACTTGTTCTGGAATGGAATTGCATAATCTGACATAATGGATTTTTTCTAGCTTGCATTGTTGTCAGAATACCTGGATCACTTAAAAATAAAACTAAACCCTTTTTAACAGAATACAAACGTTGTGTCTCTCGTCATGTAGGCAAATTTAGACCACACTTCACAACAAAGTGCAATAATTAATTTCTGAAACAAAAGCTTAATTAATATTCTAATTTAAAAATCTACTCATGGAATTCTGAGCTAGGACCTTTACAGAGAAATATAGAGAAAAAACTTACAAGCTAGACAAACACCTTCTAATTGCCCCTGTTTGATGAAGGGGATAATTTTTATTGGCTTTTAGGAAGTATTTCAGTCCTTAGGATATACAAATAGGTTTGAGATTTTTGTGTAGTTATCTGTACCCGTAGCCTCAAAATATCATTGCTTCAATTGAAGTAGTGATTTAAATTACTATTGTTTTATGCTCCTTGTGATCCTCAAACACTGCAGTAGCAATATCCTCAATTTAAGCCAATTTTAAATTTCCCCTGAGAATAATTATATGAGAACAGATATTTCTGATCTAAAATGAAGTAAAATAACTGTTACACTGACATTCCTTGTACTCAGGTATTTGCAGGGTAGGTGTGCAAAAATAATGGGCTATAAACCAGAAATCTTTATAAAATTAAGTGCAATAAGAAAGAAATTATGCTACAAGCCCTGTAGTGTGGCTTTGAGGCTGTGTTATCATTGTCATTTTTTACCTGTGTTGCTGTTGTGAAAAGGAACCTTTGGACCAAGGCTCCCAATGCTACTGGAACAAAAGTCAAGGAAAAATTCAGCTCTAATCACAGCAAAAGTAAAACTGAGGGGCTCAGATCACACATACATTGAGTGTTACAGTCCCAACCACTAAAACTCCATAACTATATTTGAGTTTGAATTTAGAGTTACAAGGTGAGAGTCATGCAGCTTTAGGTAATTGCCAAAGATGTAGGTTCCCTTTAAGGTCAGTCTCTTTCAGAGGTAAAGAAGCACCTTTGAAGGATGTCTCTCCATCTTACTCATGATTCCCACGTTAGAGGGAATGAATGTCCTTTTGGAAGTGATAATCTCTCGCCACTGACAGTAGGGATGATATACAAGGCTGCCTGAACACAGATGTTAGAACAATAAGGCTAGATAAGGTGACACTATCCTGGCACACACCCATAATTATCCATTTTGAAGCATCTCTATATCTGTACATTGAAAGGTTTATAAAATAGGTACTCATCCTTAACATCCTTATTCAAGAACTGTACCTATATTTTTACACTGAAAATTTCTTAATCAAAACAAAAAATATTCACTGTATAGGAAACACAGGAAACAAGGCAGAATTCAGTTTCTCCTTTCTTCCAAGGCATGAAAATTAAGGTAAAGAGTAAGGATCCTGCTTGTACATCCAACTCCATTAGGAGTAGGAGAATCTGCCCTCCAGTTTTTCCCCCAATGTTCTGTATTCTGGTAATCTGGGTATTTTTTGCATGAATGATGTGCAGTGGGGTTTTTTATCACATGAGGGTGTGATAGAAGCCAAAAGTGGCACTGCTACTTGGATGCCACAGTAGTTCCTGTGAACTTGAGCAAGCAGTAGAATATTAAGCTAGATATAGGCATTAACAGCTTCCCTTCTTCTGGGAATGCTTCTTGAATGAAAAAAATTGTCAAACTTGTTCCTTTAAGAAGCAGATAAGAGACCCTTCTAGGGGCAAATAGTGCCATCCTTGCTTTCCAAGAGTTGTGGCATCCATATGGCTGAACACTAAAGTCACATAGTCAATATCGTCAGCTATGTTCAAAGAAATGTAGACACTTTAAGATGCTCTTTTTTTCCCCACTGGAAAGCAGTGGAAGGTCTTCTGCTGGGCCCATGTGGTTTTGGGATCACTGTTTGGGGGTGGCGATTCTGTTCATGTGTTATACATGTCTTGCCTCCCAGTCTGGGACTTTTGCAGACACCCTAATAGCACCTAAATGTTTTGATGCATCTGTATCGTTGTTAAACCCCAACCTACATGGTGTCTAGATTTATGAAAGCAGGTGAGTGAAAAAGATGCAAAAGGGAAGAAGAAAACTGGTAACTAGATGCAACACTAAGCCAAGCCTTTGAACAGTAAAAAAAACCCCAACCAACAAAAAAAACCACCCCAACCACTGTCCCCAAACCCATATGTATAAATAATAAGCACTAATGATTTACCTTAAAACCTCCACAGATCAACTAAAAAAAGGTAGATCTGCTACCTTTTTCAGAATGAAATGCAGATTATAGCAACTGCAGGCACAGGAAAGTATAACTCTGTGTGAGTAGAAGAGTGAAAAAGACATGGAGGTTATGCACATACCAGAATTCAAGAGCGACATGACATTCAAACAGATTGCAAGAATATTTAGCATTATTGCAATTAATAGTGAAAAATAATTGCTGAGAGTGCATTAAATCTTGTGCTTCAAGGACAGCTTCTAACAAAAAAATGGCCAAGAGGGAATTTAAGAGGGCAGTGCAAATTACTCAAAGTATTTTCCTACAACAATGCTACATCTTCCCCTGAAGTATCTGATAGTGGCCAGTGTCAGAGATCAGATGCTAGATCAGATGGCAAGAGCTTCTGTCTGCTTTAGTCTGGCAAACCCTATAAAGACTGGTTTTTAAAAAGTTAGCAGATGACAGCAGATGTCTACGTTCTTTTAATAGAGTATAAATTTAGCATCCTCCTTCTGAATTAAGCATTTAGGTGGCAGAGTTAATGTTATATCAATTCAAATGAAAGACACTAGGAGAAAATAGAAGAGGAAAAGATTAATATTTGAAAATTAGAATGTAATTTTCAGAAACAGAGGTGGACGGCTGCTTGAAAATCACACAAATTAAGACCTAAAGAAAAAAAAATTGCTCCTCATAGATGAGTCATTAGGAGTGACATAATAATTTACATTTTATGTAAGTGACATTCTCTTAACATTTTTTTTCCTTTTCCACTAAAGGTTAGATTCCTATAAGTACACAGTTTGAACTGCTAGGACTTGGCAGTTCAATTGATATCAATTGATATTGATGAGGACTGCAGGCACTCAGCATCTCTCTGTAGGTGTTTTCTGCGTTGAACCTGGGCTTTGTTTTCACAGCCAGCAAAGCAATAGAAAAAATTGCACTGGCTTAGAGAAGCAGCATTCGTTCCTGCTGGTCAGGCATAGTTTAGCAACAGGATTTATACTGTACACATGCAGAGAGAACCTTTTGATTTATTTCAGGTAACAAAGATGCCTTTTCCCAGCCACCTCTGTAAACATATAAATATTTGAAAAACACAAGCAAGAGAGAACCCTGGCCTCCTGAACACATATATCCTTCCAGACCCTTGCCTGACCCCAAAATTATGCTCTCCTGTCACTGACCCATCTAATCACCTTTGTGTGCTTTCTCAGAAAAGGCCTGGGAAAACCCATCAGATTTGCAATATAATCCGGAGGTCAACAAATTCTCATTTTCTTGGCCAATTCTTTCTTATGACCAAGTCTTAATATCAGGCCACTCAAAAAGCACTACATTTTATGTTGCTGTTACTTTCAGAATTTCAAACAGCATTCAAAATGTTGTGTAATTAATTAGTAGTCTTTATATTTGAATCTAAGGGCAATTAGAACAATATTTTTTGCAGAATAACAGAAGTTTCTTTTTGTTTAACAGAAAAGAAGAAATATTGGCAGCGTCTGATGATGGCACATGGAATAACTCAAAGACTTCAGGTACAACACCCAGTTTAATTAGTTTTTCCTTACTGCACATGTTAATTAAAAATAGTGTTACAGCCAACCTCACGGAAATTATTCAACTGTTTCTTTAACTCTTCAGACACAAACATCCCAGAGATTGTTTATTCACAAGCAGAAGACAAAGACACCAATCTAGCTAATGAAAATACAAAAGAGAAAAATGCAGAAAAGAACCGGGGTGATCACAAAGATGATGAAAAAGAATTAGAGTTGCTGGTAAGTGTTATACAATTATATCTACAGTATTAAATGATTTGAATCCATTTACGCTTCAAAGCTGGTGAAATGCCCCCTTTTAACAGAGCTGACTGATGTACTAATTTACAAATGTAAAGTGCTGGTCTGTACTTACACTGAATCTCTAACTGATTCAACAATAGAAGGTACTTTGATTTTGGTATAGTGCATCAACTTTTTCTGGTCTTAAATTAATGACTTCTCCCTTTTATTTCTTTACCAGAGGCTCTAAAAGACAGTTCTAAGGAATTAGAAGGGTAATATCTAAAAAAACCTCTCCTCCTAGTCTCTAGGGTGGGAATATTTTTAAATATATGCTTTCTATTAGTAAATTTTTTATATTTATAATACTCTTTACTTATGAGATTTTTGAAATTATAACTATATGAGCATAGTAAGTATATATATTTATATTAGCAGATTCTTCTATATCAGTATCTTACATTTTATTTTTTACAATGAATTTCACACTCAGTGAGTATTCAATCTATTTGGATTTGTGTGCATGCATGTGTGTGCGTGGTTTGCCGTGCATTTTTCAGTACGAAAGAAAAAATGGCAATAAATGAGATACATACAGCAATCTATTATTCCCAGTGTCTGTTCTCAGCTCATATCATTTGGGTGCACATATTCATAATCATAGATTATAATAGCTATCACCTGTGAAAATGTGAGTGCTGAATCAGACAAGAGAGAAAGATGGGAACTGTTCTTTTTTTTCCTGATAGAGAGAAAAAATTCCTTTATTTTAATATAATTTTTTCATGTCTTTTACTTTAAAAAGTTTAAAATTTTTTGCCTATTGTTGGACCTTTCACTGCCTGAAAATCAACGTTTTGGTTCTTTTTTCTTTATGGTGAAACATGGAAAGGAGGACCTCTAAAATCCCTTGTTGTTCTCAGTCAACCCTTTTCCAAAAAAGAGGATCAAATATAACCATTTGTTTATCAATTGCCAGACTTGTCCATACAATAAATGAAGGGGGAGCTATAATTTAGATGTTAATTTGCACTGTGCGCCCTTTAATGAATTAAACAATGAAGGCTTATAATACATGGAAATACAACCAAATCTTTGAAACACACAGGCATTGGCTCACAGGACAGCTGTGCAGTTGACAAGTAACATGAGCCTTATGTGAGAAGAAGGGGAAATCGTAAGATTTGCATATAATTATTGAGATCATGCAAATGTCAGTTATGAGGAGGGGAAAAAAACACAGGCATCTCACTGTTAAATCCTGACAGTTGGCATCACCGAAGAACTCAAATACACTTGAGCACTGGTTGGCAGAGGGTCATTAAAACAGAATTTGCAGAGACATTAGCTCCCTCACTTTTCTTTGAGTGACGTTTTACTATTAATAGTTTGCAGAGGCTTTGCAGAAAACATATTAATAAGAGAAACTGTAATGGGGGTATCTACAGCAAGTGCAAATGTATAAAGGGGTGCCCAAGAAACTAGCCTCTAATTGATCAGCTAGTGCTATCAGTGTGACTCTGCTAAAGTGAGAAGAGAGTGCACTGACAAGCAGGCATAGCTGAATAATACAATATGATATTTGGGAGCTAGGAGAGAGAATGATTAGTTTCTGGCCTTTTACTTCGCTAATCTCATTTCCAACTCATATCTTACCAGATTGTCTAAAACCAGTCTGGTTTGAAGCCTGTAAAATGGTCCCTGAGAGAAATGAAGCACAGATAATCCTTACAGTATTTGTCAGTGTGAAATGTGTCTTTGTTTTACTGGACAATACTGTACATTACCAGACACTGATGTACTGTATCAATGCCCTCATGTAAGCACCAATCCTTCCCCCTCGCCCCACGGCTTCCTCTCTCTAAATCTAGAATCAAACGTATAGAGAACAAATTAGCCTGCCTTTAAGGGAATATTCTCTTCAGATTTAATTTGTATAAAATCCACTAGCAGCTTACTGAACTCATGAATAAAGAGAGATGGTTCTGAGCACTATTTTATTTCCTGCTCCTTTCAGCACCACCATAAACCTCATTACCTATGTTAAAAAATACATGCAATGCAAATTTTGCAAATTGTTTAGAACATGTTTCCATAAAAGCTTTGTTACTGAAAACAAAACTTTCCATAATGAAACTCTGCCTCCTTCATTTGGCATATTTTTGCAAAGCACTTTTTGATCATTCTTTTCTATTCTATTGTTTCAGTTAAATCCGCACTTCACAGGAGCTAGAGGTACCTCTTCCAGAGATGAAAGGAATTTATACACAACAGAACCAATTAATTTTCTAAGTGAAACTGAAAGATTGGTGAAAAAGCTAACCTCTTTAGAAAGAAGCAGTGACTTGCACCCTGTGTCTATCAGTTCCTCACCTGAAAACTCTTCACATGTGATAGGAGAAGAATTAAAAGATAAAGCTAAGTATTCCTTAAGAGATTATAATAATCAGCTACCAGGGAAGGAAGGCACTGCTTGCTCAGTAAACAGCTATGAGAGGTCTTTGGAACACACTGATACCAGTGAAAGCCTTTTATTGGCAAAACATTTTCCTCTGACAAAGCAGAATGAGGCTATCAATATTACGGCTACTTGCTCAAGTCAACAAGGAGAGAGGCACACAGATATTTCAAAAGGTGAAATAGATAGTGCCTCAGGAAGTAGGATGATGGAGACGTTATTCATCAATGAGGATGCTGCTGGTACCTCAAAAGGGGCCTGTGAAACGAGACCAGAAACCATTTTGCCAGAGCATGATGAATCCGTGCAATTAAATGAATGCATAGCAAAGACACTGGATGGCAATGCTAATCCAGCTCTGGAGCACCAGGCACCACAAATGTCTCACCAAACTTTGGATTCATTGTTGTCAGATGCTGACAAAAATGAAGGAAAAATCAAGATGGTTGAAAGCAACGTTCAGGTACATTTAAGAGAAGATTTATATGCCAGCACTTTTGCACATGCTGGTGTCTCAACAGATTCCACACAAAAAAAAGGAGTTGGTGAAACATCAGAAAAGAACACTGATTTAGGGAAGCAGAAGAAAGTCATTGAAGTAGCAGACTTGGCATCAATTGGTGAGGAGGAAGCTTCCAGGCCTTTCAAGTCACACAGGAAGCACAATGCCAAAGCCCTGAACCCAGCACCTCTGCCAGCTGATAACAACAAGCAGGCACCCAGGGCCACCAGAGCAGATGAAAAGCGACCTGAGGACACTCAGGAAGACAGAGGATTCAGGATGTTCAAAGACAGAGAGAAGCCAGACAGCACAAATAAAGGGAGACCAACTGGAAGGGAAAGTGAAGCAAACTTTGCAGAGCAGAGGTGGCAAGAAACGGGGAGTGAGGTTAGGTGGAGAGTGAGGGGGAGCATGGAACCTCAGACTGTGACTTCCACAAAGGAGTTGTTTACCTGCCAGGAGGCAGAGAGTTGTGAAAAGTCTTCTGTCTCTGAGCAGGGTATTACAGAGAAAACAGAGGCAGGTACAGCTTATGTAATTAAAACAACATCAGAAAGTGCTCCAGAAAAAATGCCTGGCAGTGAAAAAGCAGTAATTGCTAAGCTACCTCGAGAGACTGCACTAAGTGACAGGCCCACAGAGGAAAAGGAAACAGCATTTGATACACGTGAAGGGAGAAATGATGGTTCACATTATGCTCTTTGTCAACTCAACACAGTGGGTGTATTATATGACACTGAATTTGAAAAGAAATCAGTTTTAGGTATTTATAATGCATGCATACATGAAACACTGCAAGGAGAAATGAAGTCTGGATGCAATAGCAGGGAAAAATGTGCCAAAGCACAACCAGACAACATTCTACCTGTAGAAGAAGCAGTAAAGGCTTCTGCTACAGGAAAGAAAGATTTTCAGGAGGGTTTACATTCAGAAATACATAAAAGTCCCCTGAGCACTCAGGAACATCTATACTGTGAGAAAGCAGAAGAGCTCTACAGGGGAGAAAGCCATGGTGATACACTTTCCTGTTTATGTTCTAAAGCCGAAACAAAAATGCCACCTTCTGGTACAAATACTGTGCCTAGTTACAATTATAAAAGCTCCTCAGTGGCATTTTCAAAAGGGCCCACTGTGGAAGGAGGCATGGAGCACCTGTATAGACACTTTGAATCCAAAGTCATTGACAAGGTTGCTGCTGAGTCAGGGTACAATTTAAATCTAACAACTGAAATTACATGTATTAACAAAAGCTTCTCTCCTGAAGTTGAAAAAGGAGAAGTACCTTCCGCTTCAGACACAGCAGTTTCTGGAGAAGGAAGAGGAAGGAATACAGGTCAATTTTTCCATCAAGCAGAGCTCCAGCAAGAGAAGTCAGAGAGGCCAAAGGTTTTAATTAGTAAGTCTACCAAAGAAAATGGAGGAACAGACTCTCAAGCTGACCATCTAATAACTGAGGGGAAAACACTAAACTGGCTGGATAACTCACAGAAAGAAAGCCAACACGCTTCTGATTCTTCAGATATTTCTAACCAGAAGAGTGCAGCACTTCAGTTACCTAGTGAGTCTCCTGGTTTAAAACATGTTGCTTTCAAAATATTTTATTTCTTCTTGTTTCTTCTTTTTGCTGCAACACTCTACCACTATGATCTGATGGTCTGCCTTGCACTCTACCTGTTCTCCTTATATTGGCTGTACCATGAAGGAAGAAGAAACAAGGAGTCTATCAAGAAGGAGTAACATTGACTGTCAACTGTGCTCAGGATCCATGGTCAATAATCTCCAATTCCACCAAAGCATTTTCACTATTGAAGAGTTTATTCTTTGTTAAAACCAAAGCAAGATTTCCACAGCAGCATCTTTTATTAAAAAATTACATATGAAGTTGATCCTTCATATAAGTAATTAAACTATGCAGGACCATTATGTTTGGATCATAAAATACCTATATGAATATGAGTTCTGAAGCACGTCAAGTTAAAATGAAGTACAGCTGTTGCTTCTTAGCAGGATATGAAGAAGCAATGCTTCATGTCCCTGTAGTACTTAAACCCACCATTTACTTGCTTTAATTTCTTTTGCATTAAAGCTTCATATTTTTCTGAGAATTTTTTTTCCTAAAATTCTGTGTGGTATGTAACAACACAAGGAACAATATAAAACCTAAGTCAGCATTTTGGTGCTGACATTGCAGTTGATACTCTGCTAATTTAGTTAGCCAATGCTCTAAGCAATGCATCTGTCAATAGTTTAATATATTTTTCCAAATTTTTATTTCATTATTTTGACTTAGGGCTTCAGCAGTACCCCTGTTTGAAAGATGTAAGGCTTTGACTTCAATAACATCATGTAACTTCCAGGATGTAACTGCATGGCAGAATAGATGTGCTGTTTCCACCCTGTAAAGAGTGAAGGTCACAGCAACAGGCCTCTTACTGATCCCTCACATGCACAAAAGTTTTTGGATACTGCAAATGAGGACTATGTAATACGACCGAGAATTTCACTGAACTGTTATTCTGGGCAAAGCATTTGAGTGACATTTTTCATCAGAATTGCTTGAGCACAAAACATTAAATAAATTTTACAGAGGAATGCTATAACTGTGTGGAGCATGTCTGAATTAGATTTACTGCTTTTTTTTTTCCTATGGCCTGCAACCTAGAGCTAATCAAACACCAAGAGAAAACACTGGGCACGATCCTTCTGTTCACTGAGTCTGCTTTGTCTGGTTTGGGTGATGTAGAAAAGACTAGTACCCACGCTAAGGAGAGCCAAACTGACCTGTGCAGCAGTTCTGTGGGGCAGAAACATGGGCAGCTTTGCTGCTCCAACACTGTGGGTGTCCCATCCAAGATCAAGTCCAAATTTTGTCCAGAAGGAAAAGAATGGACAGGTTATGATGTTCTTTAGCCATTTCCCAGTGGATGGTCACAAAGGCTATCACCGGTAGGATATTAAAAGAAGCACCAAGACTGCCTAATGTTGAAGCCATAGAAATTAAGAAGAAAATAGTTGTTTTAAAGCTCTGTTTGTTTTACTTTCCTTACTACCACTGTGAAATAACATAACTGTGAAAGTCTTGGTTGCAATATATGGCTGAAGTTATGTAACAGCAAAATTATTTAGTTGTTAGTTTAGCTCTGAAATAAATATTTTCAAGTCCATGTAAAACTTATTCACATGTTTCAGGATGATAGGACACTCTGCCACAGGAGGCACCTTGGCATTCCTGTTCTGCAGAGGGGTAAAATTTTGAAAAATTTTCCTTTTGTAGTGCATTCAGTGGGGTGAGGAAGTATGTGTGTGATCTATTGATGATACGTGTTTTGATGGCTGGATACCTTGACAACTTTTGACAGCAGTCCATGAATGAGTTATAGCAATGGACTAGAGGCATTAAGGAGCTACACAGAAGGCTCTGTCCAGATTTGCAAAGGTATATATGAGGAAAATATTCATTGAGATAAAGAAATTAATTCAATAGGCATTAGGAGATGAATCCAATAAAAAGCTTAGGCTTAGACTTAAAGAAGGATTGAAGTTAAATCAGTGTAAGTCTAAAGTAATGATTGCAGATCTTCCTTTATCTGGAGAAACAAATACTGAAGGAACCTATCCTTTTCATGATGTTTATACATACTTCTCCAAAGGGCACAACATTGCCTTACTTCTGGTAGTTCACCTCCTGCAGTGTGACAAGTCCCTGGTCTAAGTAGATAAGATTTTCAGTTTCACTGGGGTAGAGATATCAGGTACTTTACTCCCCAGTACAGTGGAAGCTCTGAAATAACATCTAATATATTCTGACAGAATCAAGGTCCTCAGATAGAGGGATAAAAAGTGAAGAAAACATCCTGCACCTGTCCTGCTGAAAGTGTCACAATGCAGTCAAGCACCAGATACCTCAAGTGAGATAAATCAAAGGCACCGGACTCACTTCAATCTTCCAGTTAAAACAACCATGGCAGAAATTAAAATCTTTAGATTCAGTTAGCAGTTGAAAGCACCTATAATCTAATTTACCACATACCTCTTTAAAGCAAAATTCATGAACTTCACAGCAAGGACCAAAGTCCAGGTTCCTGACCTTTAGATAAAAGTTCTGCAAACTAAGTAACAGGATTTAAATCCATGTTTGAATATCTTCAGCTTTACCAAACCTGGACCTTTCATCCAACAGAATGTATTAACCATTAATACATTTTAACCACTGGAGGAGTATTATTGTGAGGAGGACTGTGGTCCCCAGGGTTTGACAGTACCACTATACATAGATGGGTTCCTACTTTCTCAACTGACTTAGACTGAAAATGGTTCTCAGTACAGAACAATAGATACTTTTTTTTCCCATTTGAGGCAAGAGACTGATGTGATACTCCCATCACAGAGGAGTTTTCTTTTCCCAGAATTTGTAATGTCCATTTTTTAGAGAGGTCTTAATCTGACACAGTCTAAATCCCTAAGCACCTGAGATAGCTAAAGAACCTTAAATGTCTTGGACACATGCCTTTTTTTAAGCAGAGATGAAC
This sequence comes from Illadopsis cleaveri, assembly GCA_013399915.1. NCBI lineage: Eukaryota > Metazoa > Chordata > Aves > Passeriformes > Timaliidae > Illadopsis > Illadopsis cleaveri. The sequence goes on from VXBB01043980.1 coordinate 993,556, forward strand.
AGTTCAGTCACCGCAGAAGTAGAAAAGCATGGTTGTGGTTTTCTTATTGAATCTTGGGGATTCTAAGCAGTGTGCATTTTAATGATCCTTTTGCTCCTGCACATGGAAGCATAGACATCCTTGAACAATAGTAGACCCATACATTTGTGTGGTAGTTGTCTGTATGTAATCTGCAAGGTGAAAATTTCGTTTCTCATGCATTTCAACCCAAAATATTTGGTTCATTCTCAAAGGCTCTGCTCAGCTGATTAAAGAGCAAGAAAAGGGGTTAGGCGTGATTGATGGGCCCAGGACCATGGGTGGAGGAAAGTCAATGAATTGAATTAGTCTTGGGACAATGGCAGAAAAATGTTACAGAGAGCTCAGGAGAGTCAGTATGACCCAAANTAAATAGAGTGGCTCTGTTAATACTATTAATACAGACAATCATTAAAAATTAGTGGGCTTTTAATATGTGTCATAATATATTCTAAACAATTCCCAAATATCAGCTAACATTTAGCTAAATTACGTCACTCTCTACAGAAAGTGTGTTTTAAACAACTGTATTCCTGTATCCAACAGGTTAAACATGTGGGTTTTCCATTTTAACATGTACAGTCATTCAGAGTTGGAATTTAGGGTAAATATTTGAGTGTTAGAATAAGCATATTTCATCTAGACACAAGTGGAATACTGTTAGCATTTCTCAGATTTGGACTGGGATTTTATGTACTATATTTAAAATATTTAATCAGCATATCGTACCTTATGATTGCAAAACAGGACTCTAGACTGATCTGTGAGCACAGGTGCCCAAACTTTAAAGTATGTATGTGCTTAAAGCAACAAAGCAAGTAATTTTATCTTTTTTGTTGTTTATCATTTGATAAGCTATCTTTTAAAAGTCCTCTTACTTTTTTGTTTCTAGTATGGAAGAAACACCTTTAGAACATGGGCAAAATATTGGGTTTTACTTCAGGGAATAAGTGGTGTGTTGTGCTCTTGCAATGATTCTTATTTAGCTTGCCTACAAGGCAGCAGTAACATATTTCTAGTTAATACTTTAATTTCTGGTAGATTATAGTTATTTCTTCAAGCTATGCAACAGAAAGAAGGTGCGATCCTAGATGGTAGAGTAATCCTGTGGTCACAAAGGGTTCGACTCTGGTACAATATAGTGATCAAAATAATATAATTGCAAAAAGCTTCCTTGCATTATTGCAAGGTGTATGAGGTCTATCTACATTCCATACCATGGGAGGTATGTCCCATAGCTATTATCCAAATGGCACAAGTAACAAATAAATTATTTTCCTATTGTGGCATGTCTAATCTGTTGAATTGGCTTAAATATAAATTCAGGGCAGAAGAGAGAGGAGCAAAAAGAATTTCTGCATTCAGATATCTTGCTAGGAGGTAGTCAGAACAAGCTACATCATTAATGACCTAAGTACTTGTTGTTGCTAATTGCTTGCTGGTTCTTATCCATCAGTGACTTTTGGCTCAACAGAGGATAGGCTCTGTAACAAGCTACAGCCTTTAAAGGCCTAGTTAATACTGGAAATGAAAAAATAAAGAGGACAGAGTATGAACTAAATTCCTAAAGGAAGGTTAATATGATAATGTTCTGAGTCACTATACTAAATTTTATATGCCCAATAGTGTCGGAGTCCGGGGCATTCCTCTGGTTGCCCTGGATGGTCACAGACCTCGGCAGAGGGGTCTGGGACCTGAGAAAGAGGGTTTGAATCCTGGAC
>VXBB01043980.1:995349-1013567 GCA_013399915.1 Illadopsis cleaveri
CGCCAGACCCAAAAGCTTCAGAGGGCTGAGGGCAAAAAACCACCACTCGAACAGCCCACCATGAACCTCCACCTAAATCTTGGGAAAGAAAGAAACCCCAAAAAACCTGACACAATAGTATATAAATACTATAGTAATAGTATAAAACACCTTATATTTCTAGTCATTCAACACACGAATGAGAACCAAAGCAGATTATGCGTTAAATATGTAACTGCCAAAATTTTCTAATAAACCTCCTGATGGCAGAGTTAAGTCTTGCACCCTTACCCTGCCAGTGGGATTTATTTACTGCTGGGTGGCAGGGACATGCTTTTTTCAGGTCAGGTTCGATATTCCGCAGCCCTCTTGTGCACTGGGGCACCTATGTAGCTGCTTTCAGAAACAGGACACTTCGCACAAAACAAACCCAAAGTTTTGGGACTGGAGAAAGAGAAAGTTGAACCCCTTGAGCCATAGATTGGAGGGATATTTCAATATAAACTTTGTTCCAGGAATAACTCGTCCACTTTATGTGAAATTCTGTTTAGATAAAATACAAAACCAATACCAAGATCTTTACATCTCCTCAGTGAAGACTACTTCTTCCTTGGACTATAAATTTACTTTTCCAGGCCTACATCAGTGGCTCATGAGCCAGGACTGGAGAATTGTTCTAGCCATGACTGTGAATTTCTCTCTTAGACCTACAAAGGTGCTTAAATCCCAGCCCAGTTCTACTTCAGGCAATCACATCCTTTGGTGACTCCCAGCTGAGCTTTCTAAGACTTGCAGCTCTTCTGAGAGCACTGTCTGCAAAAGAGACCCTAGAGGTATATGGATAATGACAAGACTCATGATGCTTTTCTGATCTAGGAGGTCTTGATGCTGCTGAGGATTCAGAATTCAGGTAGGTGTCAGGGGATATTTTTTGACTAAAGCTACACATGGCTGAGTGAGAACAGTATTTGACAAAAACATAGGGAGATTGAAGGGAACAGATAATTTCTGCATTCAGAGTAGGCATGAACTAGGTGAGTTATTTAACAAGTGTGATATGTGTGATTTGGTGGTACATATGAGATATGTGTGTTCATGTGTGTATGGGTGGCTCTAGGAAAAGGGAATGGAAAGGTGAGAACTAGATTCCATATAAGAATGGAAAAGAAATAGTAAACAATGTCTAATTGGAAAGTTTCTGAACAGAGTTCTCTAGAGACATGAAAGTTTAATAACTTCTGAGTAGGTTGGACAGATAACACAAATACGGTATTAGCCATATAAAGTATAAAAATTGAAATACATGCTAACTTCTTTTTGTAACTTATCAACTGCCACTTAATGGAATTATAGTGGAGAGAATATCTTGCCCTTGACCTTAATATTCAATGATTCAAGATTAGAGCATCGCTCTAAGGACTAGAAACAGCCTCCTTCTCAGGATGTTATAACCCTCCAGGGGCGACAGCCTCAGGCTGGGGCCACAAACCTGCCTCATGGCTGTTTATACAGGTCAGTCCCCAATGACATGAAGCTAAGTGTGTCAGGAGAAAACAAGAGTATGTGTCAGCCTGTGCTGATTAGTGCAGAAATGCAAAACTATCTGTAAATAGGTAAGCTCTCACAATCCCTGGGTTGTCTGGTATAGTTCAGAGCATGTAGGAGCTTCTTTGATTTTCTAGTAGTGTACATGGCTGCAGGAGGACATTTAGATTCCTAAGGACCACAAGGCATGGGTATGTCTTGCATATCTGTGATGACAGGGAGATCATAGAGCATACAGGCTCATTTAAGCCACTATACAAGCTGTATCTAAGTGGAAATTTCTGATCCTGTACCAGTGATTTTTCTGGGGTTGCCAGCTCTTGTGCTCCTGGTGCTACCTTCTCCAGTGGAAGAGTGGAGGCAGCTCCATACTGAAAATTTTCCAGTGTCTCTGAAAGGGAAATAAGAACTGCTGAGGAAAACACAAAAGCTACCTTATCAAGTAAGTCCCCTTTATTAGTCCTTTCTGCTTTTAAGGCAACCACGGACAATTAGGAGTGGCCTGAACTCTTTAAAGACAAAAACAAATGACTGGCCTGGGGGAAAGTCCTGATTAAGCTCCTCAGAAACTCCTTGTTTATTCATACAAGCTAGGTGCCTGTCTGTCCCTCTGTGCTATGAATGAACCAAGATCCCTGACTGATAAAGGACAGGAGCAGGAGGTCTCTTGTGTAGGTTTCATACCTCCTTGAATGGTCTAGGCTGTTGAATGGCTTGGGGCAGTTAGGCACACTAAGCAATGCCTATGGGAAATGTCTCAGCAGTCACAAGGGGTCTTGGCTTGTACTCATCTTAATTTCATGTTATAGGAGACAGAAGTCAGGCTTTTATAAGAGCTTTATTAGGTGTGAAAAAGAAATACTGCTTGATAAACTACTGGTTAATCAAGAAGTTTTATACAATTTTGTGATGTAATTTTAGTGTCTAATCCCTCTATATAATCCAGCATTTTTGTAGAATTATGGCAGGATTACTAATAAAATTTATAGAATAGAAGAAAGAGTGGAAGATAAAATAGCTAGAAAAGAGAGGGAGAAAGCAAGAAAGCAAGCAAGCAGGCATGTGCCTGCTCTGTTTCATAGTAGACAAGTGCTGTATAAATGGGAAAACTATATTTTTCCAAGTTCAGGTTGAGTTTGTGGTCACCACATCACTGTTCCTTAAGCCACACTGCACTCCAGAAGAGGGCACAAATAGAGACAAGTCTTTTCATTTTCCCTCCTTGTATATTAGTAACAAAAAACAAATGTCAGTACTAGAAAGTCAGTTAATAAAGGCTTTGTTCCTGGAGCAGAGGCAATGCCTCCATTAACCTTGGAGGTGAGGTGGGCAGGCTGGTGTGAATGCAGTGTTTGGATGGTGTGGCTGGGATGTTCTCACAGTCTGCTTTGCGGGGACTGGGCTTTGTGCATTTCACACCCACCCACTCATGTGGCCATTAGCAACCACTTGAGCTATCTGTGTCCTTGCCTTCAGTCTTATGATAGTGTGCATGGTAAACTGCATGTACAGCAATCCACTGTGCTATATGATATATAATTTGGTGTAAAGAAATGTTTAAATAAGCTGTTATTATCTTGAAATTATCAAACATTGAAAGACATACAATATAAGAAACTCAACACTATCAGCTGCAGTTGTGACCTTTAGACTGACTGATCTGAACGGACTTACACCTGTAGCTGTATGTCATCCTTTAACGTAGACACATCAAGTGAGAAGCAAACATGGTGTTTTTTATAAAGTGTGTTGTCTGATACTGCATAAGGCAATACCATGACTTATCATGTACTTTCCTTTTAATTCTGCAAAAGTCAAGAATTTATACATTCAATAAAATTGATTATAAATTAGATTAATGTCAACTGTAATCTCATTAATTATATTTTTAATAAACCAATCGTGAACTGTGTTCAATTGTGTGGATACAAAGCAACATCTTCTGCTATGCACGAGGCATCACAATTTTCATGTTTGTTCTATGAGATATTTAAGCCAGTCACATTGTTGTGGGCAAGTTTTCTTCACAGTCCACATGACTTGAGCAATGGACAGCTCAGGTGCCCATCAGCTGGAACTGCAACCCAGAGCCCTGAATAACATTTTTATGTGCATTATTCAATGCAATGGAAAATGAGCTATTTCAGAGTGACATCTCAGAAAACCACTGGATGTGGACTCATCCCACTTTTGAACAGAAAGATACTCGGAGAATTTAAATAAATTCAGAATTAGGTGGAAGCTGCAGTCATGTACACAGTGTGGCTGGTGTACCAATACTCTGGTGAGCCTCAGCCCTAGAGAGCTTCCTGCTGCAAACTCCAGGTTGGGAATGACAGGGCTGCCCCTTCACTCCTCTGCACATCTTCATTTCCTCCTCTGGGGTCACTGAGAGGAAATGACAACAGTATATGCCAGGCCTCCTGATTAGGGTGACCAGGAGACCACAATTTGGGGCACTCCGTGGACCCTGCCTTACATGCATTATGACTTTGGCTTTACATTACTCAGATCCACTTGGTTCTTGTTTTAAGCACTTGAGACTTTTATTATACTTAGGTTAACATTATTTAGCCTCAGTGCATGGGAAGAGACAGTATTTGGAAAGAACATTTAATGGCAACCTAAATTAAATTAGTAACAAAAACTTGCATCTACCTTTCAATACTTGTCTCTTTCTTGACCTTATTTGCCTCTTGTCTGGCATCACAGCTTAATTAAGACAACTTCCTTTTCAGATGCCCAGTTGGTGAAAGATGTCTGGGGATACAATTAGAGGAAACCAATAGGTTTTATTCACATCCTAATGTAAATTATAATGGTTTAGAGATTATAAAATAAAGTTGCTGGTTCCTGGTTGGAATGAAGTTGGCATACTCAAAACATATTCCATGATGATTCCCCACATCACAGTCTGCAAACCACAGCACCTGGTAAGGGGGATGGAATGGGGGGTGGAGCAGAATAGAGAGAGCCATTGGCCAGTTTCTGTTCAAATCCTTGCAGGGAGGTACTTTGCAGATGGTACTTTGCAGCTAAGAAACTGAATAATAGCTACCAGCCAGGACAGATAGGAAATGTCTTGCTGTTGAGGCACAACTGTGGCAAAATCACTCTCCTCAGATTATACCCGAACTGAAATCTTAACACACATCTTTATCCCAAAGTTACCCACCTCCAAGGTATGACCACCCTGCACTGGGCATGCACTCCATGTTCTTTAAAAGTGAAGCAAAAGAATTTTATACCCATCAGTAAACAAAGTATTTATTAATAAAATCACTCAAGCTCCACCTAAACATAAAGAAATAGTATAAAAGTAAGTTGAGAATAGGAGGAAAAGTTAGGAAGACTCCATTGCAACTGCTGAGATCAATCAATAAGCTGAAGCAGTCTTTTTCCTCTTAGGGATGTCTATTGGCATCCCTATGTGCACTGAATAATTTTATTGGAGCTTGTCTGTATTGCTTTGAATGCATTTTTGCAGTCAGCCACTATCACGGACAATCCTCGTACTTTATCCTGTCACAATTTTACATTAATGAAGAGTTTTACTCTGTTAGTGTGAGTCCTTCATGAGCACTGATGCTGCTGGCAGTGGGTTGTACTCAGAGGAAGACCCATTGAGGGGGTCATAAAATGGGAAGACCTGCTGAGGAGTCTCCCTTATGCTGTTGGTGTGTTTCCCTAAGTCAGTCAACCCATCCTCTGATCCAGCAGGACTGCTCAGTGAAGGATCCCCCTAACAGAATGCTGACAATCTGGTTGGGCACAAGGGTCTTGCCTTTGCTGACAGACAAATTAAATACTAAGGTTGAAATAAACCTCCCCACACTAAGGGTCCAGGAAATATCCCCTTTTTGCACGTTACCCATTCTTTAATATCTATGTCCTTTAAAATGTTCATATTCCACAAGCACTCCCTTTCAATTTGACATTCTGAAGACTGCATTTGGGGGTTTTTTACTTCAGCTTAGTACAAAGACATATTAGTGCAAATATATGGCAAATAATTTACTTATATACAAATAAAACCATACCATAATACAAATTACCATTACATTAGTGGCAAGCAAATCATGGTTGAAAGTGGACAGCTGCAAAATAAACTAGTGCTGGCAGTCAGGCAGATAGAGCTCTGCTATGGTGAGTCTAGACAGAAGTGACTACAAAAGCAAAGAATTCAAACCCCTGGCGCTGAAACACCTATGGAATGGTTTATCTTCTGAAGTTACAGTCCTACAGTTGCTGAGGTTTTCAGGGAGAACCTCTAACTGCAACATTTAAAATTGCAATTCCCCTTCAAAAACCTTCCTTCTGTGTTCACAATACTTTCCCTCATGTCTGGCATCACAGACAAAAGTTGTTTATTAATCACACCATCATTGTCCCTCTTGGCATGAAGTCTCCTGCAGCTGTGCAGAGATGCAGGTGTGTCTAATCAGGCCATTGCAGGCCAGTGGAGGCTTGGTCTGCTCATAACCTGGGTCAGCACGAGGCTGCTCTCCTGGTGGGCAGAGCTGGGTGAGCAAACTGCCAAGTTTGATCAGTGAGTCCTCCCTGGGATGAGCTACTCTGAACTACTGAGATGGGAAAGCAGTCTTTGGTTTGCACAAGGGATGGCACAATGAGCCCACATCTGCTTGGAGGAAACAAAGAAATAGCTCATACATAAACTACTAGGTAATGGTGAAGGTGCTGAAGAACTGAAGGTGAATGGATAAAGTCAAGTCAAGCAAATTACTCCACAAATCTGACTCGGAAATACATGAACTTAAGACAAATTCTTCACATGGATTTATTAAAAAAATCCTAATGATTAAATATAACTTTAAAAAAATGTGCAAAATTTAAGTTCCATTGCGTCATTTTGAAATGCCACAAATGCAGTTTCAAGAAATTGACGAAAATTTTGTAGTGATGCTTAGAATTGACTCACTCAAATTCATAGTGGAAAATCTTTCCAGTAAAAATCTGGGGATTGGACAGCAGTGACTAAAAAAAAAAAAAATCTTGTTTAAAAACCACATGCCTAGGACACAACCTGTGAGGCAGGTTTTTGTTACCTGGGAGTGACTAGAAGGTCTAACAAATTGCACTGTAGGAGGCTTTCAGTAAGTTTGGCTACAGTTTTTGTTATATGATACAGTGATAAACCATTTTGTTATAACTTATTAACAGCTTCTCCTTGCTATTATTACTTGTGCTCTATATTATGAAGACTGTATGTTTTGGGCTGAATATCTTCCCATATCAAAATGCTTCCGGCTGCAGCTAGATATTCATCTCTTGTAAATGAGTGGAAATTTAAAACACTAAACAAAATGACAGATACAACAACGACATTTTCTGAGGTGGCTGCCTGCTGCCTAGGTGCAGCAGAAACCTCCACTGAGCTATGATTTCACATAATCACAGAATAAACTAAGTTTGAAGGGACCCATAAGGATCACTGAGTCCAACTCTCAGCCCTGCACAGGACATGTCCAAGAGTCACACAATGTGCTTGGGAATATTGTCCAAATTTGTCTTGAACTCTGACAGGCTTGGTGCTATGATCACTTCCCTGGGGAATCTGTTGCCCAACCACCCTTTTTCTAATATCCAACCTAAACCTCCTCTGACACAACTTCAGGCCATTCCCTCAGGTCCTGTCACTGGTCATCACAGAGCGATCAGTGCCTGCCCTTCCTCTTCTCCTCATCAGAAAGTTGTAACTGCATTGAGGTCTCCCCTCAGTTTCCTCTTCTCCAGGCTGAACAGACCAAGTGACCTCAGCCACTCCTCAAAAGGCTTCCCCTCAAGGCCCTTCACCATCTTTGCTGCTCTCCTTTACACATCCTCTAATAGCTTTTTATATCTTTCCTATATTGTGGCACTCAAAACTGTCCCCAGCACTCGAGGTGAGGCTGCCCCAGTGCAGAGCAGAGTGGGACAATCCCCTCCCTTGCCCAGCTGGCCATGCTGTGCCTGATGCACCCCAGGACAGGGTTGGCCCTCCTGGCTGCCAGGGCACTGGTGACTCAAATTCAACTTTCCATCAACCAGGACCCCCAGGTCCCTTTCCACAGTGCTGCTTTCCAGTATCTCATTCCTCAGTCTGTNAGAATAATCTTCTCCATAACTTTGCCAGGCACTGAAGTGAGACTGACAGGCCTGTAGTCTTGGGTTCTCCTTCTTTTCCTTGAAAATTGGGACAATGTTTGTAGGGTTCTATCAGCTGGAACAACTCTGGATTCCCAAGACTGCTCAAAAATCATCACAAGAGGTTTTACAATGACATCAGCAGCTCTTTGAGAATTCTTGGATGAATCCCATCATGCTCCATAGATTTATAGGGATCCAGCTGGAGAAGCAGATCCTGCACTGTTTCAGGGTTGACTGGGAGTTGATCATTCTCATAGCCATGGTCCTCCAGCTGAAGGCACTGAGACATTCTTGGTCCATCATCCATGTTGAAGATTGAGGTGAAGAACATGTTAAACACCTCTGCCTTGCCCATGTCCATGTTTGTGAGGTGACCATCCTCACCCTGTTGATGTTAATTTGATGTTAATTGATTGATGTTAATTTTACACCTGGCCAATTGCCATTACCATATTTGAAAAAATTGTTTTTATTTTCCCCCACAGTTTTGGCAGCTTCAACTCCAGCTGAGCTTTGGCTATATGAATTTTCTCCCTGCAGTGGCACCTGTAGTATCTCTGTATTTGTCCCATGTTACCTGACCTTGCTTCCGCTGGGGATACACCTTCCTAATTTGTCTTATTTCCAAGAGAAGAATCCTGTTCAGCTGACATGACCCTCTGCCTCACCTGCATGATTTCCAACATTTGGAAATTGCCTGTTTCTGTGCCCTTAGGAAGTGATGTTTAAAAAGTGACCAGCAACAATGGACTTCAGCGCTTGCAAAAACATTTTTCCAGGAGACCATACTTACTAATTCCCAGAGCAACCTGAAGTCTGCCCCTCTCATGCCCAGAAGATGAAGTTTCTCTTCTTTTCCTCTTGTCAACAGAGTTTTTAATCTCAAACACTTTGTGGTCACTGTGGTCAAGATGGCTGTGAATCACTGCTTTGCTCATGAGACCCACTGTGTTTGCAAGGAGCAGATCAAAGAATTGAGAGGGAAGCAAAAGACAGAACAGAGAAACAGCAAAAAGAAACGGTCACAGCATAATCCCACTGTATATGAGTGGATTTCCTAGCAGAAATCCCTATCTGGTTTATAAGTACTACTTATGACAGCAATAGCTTTCCTGTTCAGGATCTTTCGTCCTGCAGAACCTAGAGGATACGACGAAGACAGGCTGGATTTGGGTGACGAATCCCGAGGCGACTGGCTCTGTCCTTTATTGAGTGCAGGCACATCCCCTAGTGATTATTTCTTTAAGTGACAAGCAGGTCTGCAACCCCAGCCAGACCAGTAAGAATGAGAAATATTTAGGGTATAAATGCAATAAATTTGAGTGGAATTAGGTTCACTGCTTTGCAGCATACATGTAAGCTGTTCATGCCTAGGACCACATTAAATTAGAGCTTGAACGTGTTTTGGCATACCAGGGTCCAAATATTCAAGTCTAAGAAGTAACAGCTGTGTTTTTAAAGGTAGGGATAATGAAATCAATGAAATGCTTAAAACACCTCTGAATTGGGCTCTTAGATTTTAATTAAATAGATGCTTTTTTTTTTCCTTTTGCAAAATACTTTGAGAGCAACTACTATATAATTTTAATTCTAACAAGTAAAGAGGTTTCAAGGTGGAAGGTTGTACTAGGGGCAATGTGAAAGCTACAGACCGAATAGGGATAAATATCTCTAAAATTTGCTGACACTGTTTCATCTGCAGGAAAGAGGGATGGCAGGCTGATGGGAGCTGACAGGAGCGAGAGCTCAGGGAAGTGCTATGTGACTGTCCCAGGAGCCAAAATATTCTCTGACATCTCTGGCAAAAAATTACCATGATTATTGCAATCTCTTGCATAGTATGGATCATGGAACTTCAAATAAATGATCCCAGAATAAGAGACAGTGTATTTTAAAAACAGACCTACTCTTGATTTAAGGAGAGTGAATGAGAATGCTTTGTATCCTTTGATAGTCTGTTCCCGTGTTTAATTATTCTCATTGTCAAAAATGCATGTCTTTGTTCCTTATTTGGATGTATGCTAATTTCAAACAGGTGTTTTCTTTTGATTGTGCAATTAAAACACTGTAAAGAAATGTACAAGGCACTTCAGACAAATGGAAATTCTTAACAACTTCTTTATTGTAAAACTTTTCAATTGTATAATTATGATAAAACTGTTTTCCACTCTCCCTTTACCTGGATTGTAATGATTTTTCAAAGAATTTGGCACTTTAAAACTATAATTAGAATGTAAAGTTGTAAGACATTTTTATTTGCATAAAAAAATACAGATTTTATTTTTAAATGGGAAAATACTTTAAGGTAGTATTGCCAGCTTAACTGCTATGAGGCTACATTTTTTCCAGTCCAAATGGGACTGCACTCCCTGAGATACACCATTCTGAACCAGCCCCACATATAAAGCTAGTTTCAGAGTCTCCCTTCTCCAAGAATAAAAATGAAAAATTAAGTTGTAACAATTAAAACCCATGAACTGTTGGTACACCGAATACAGTCAGAGTAGGTGCCTGATCCACCTCTCCACAGCCCATGATGCCCTTTCCCCACACCCACGGTCTTACAGCAATTCTTTGGCCATGTGGGAGTGTGCTCTGCCAGTTCTTGGCCGTGCCACTGCTGCCTGGTGGGGCACACCACACACAGCCCTTGGCACCAGCTCCAGAGGAAAGGCAGCAGCAGAAAAGGTCGGTGCTGAAGGACCAGAAGGAGGCATGAAGATCAGCCAGGGGTGGCTGTGATGATGGTGGTTCAGACTAGAGCCCGCACACAGCAGGGGTAGCACGGGCCCATGTGATGGGAAACACATCTGGTGGCAGTGGCGTGGAAAGGGAAGACAGCCCTATGGCCTCAGCCTCTGCCCTCCACAGGTGCAGCTGGGGAGATGAGGAAGTTTGGTGTGCTGTTTGATGTCTTTGCTATTGAGTTCTGTCACCAAAGCCCAGCCTTATGTCCTCAAGTGTATACCCTAGCATATCTCACTGTGTATTTCCTTTGGTTTTCACATGCATTATTAGAACCAAGAGCTTGAAGCATCTCAGAAGACAGCAGAACTCTGAATGTAGCAGAATCTGCCTGCCACGGTTTAAAAGAGTTCTGGACATATAGGACATGTAGTTTGGATTAAATGTCATTTGTACTGCTCACCTCTTTCCTTACTCTTGCACAAGAGTTGGCAGAGAAAAAAACAGCAGACTAGGAAGCCCAAATCTACTTGGTTAGAAGTATTTCTTTAGTTTCTTAAACTTCTATGGCAGCTTAGACCTGCTGCAGCACAAGGCCTTCCAGCAAGCTGTCAAGATACGACTTTAAGCTGCCCAGTGGAAGGAAGTAATAGGGCAGGTCACAAGTGAAATGTCAGGAAAGAGGCATAACATTTGGCACATTTTTGAATGTGCCTTGTGATTTGGGGTGCTCAACTGAAACAGAATATGGGCCAGATATCTTTGATGGACAGAGGAGCTGCTTTTAGAAATAGTAGCTGCAACGTCTCATGTGTGCTGAAGTCATGTCATAGTCAGGAGGGCACTGGGGGTCATGATGTAGCACAGAATTTCCACCTGCAGTGTCTGCACAGAAGGATCCACAGATGTGCTGTTTTCCCAACTGTGTACAACAACAGCTTTTCCAAGATTTAAGATGTAGACTTGTATAAAATTAGAAACAAATAAATTCATGTAGTGAATAGTATTTGCAAAATTCTTGAATTATTACAGTTTGCACTGACATGACAGCATAAATTGAAGTTTGCATCCCTGTTTTAAAAGCAGTTTGATATTAAATATCATATTTGCTGCTAATTCCAAAGTAAGTCAAGTGAAATTTACCGATAGTTTTTTTTAAATGCTAATTTTTCATTTATTGTTATTTTTATTTCACAAATTATTGTCCCATGCTGCGGTGCTCAGAAAACTTATTTTATAAAAGTATTACCTTTTTATGGTGAGAGGTTTTTGTGAGTCACACTACAGTGGGAAAAACAATGCTATATTTGTCAGTCCAGCAGCACTGATGTAGCTATAGATTAGAGCTGTGTCCCAGGCACTGCATGAATCTTTAACAAGGCTATCAGTACTCCACTTAGATGCTATAGTTATGGTCACATTAGGAATAACAGCTAAACCAGCTAAATGTGGCTTCCAAATCATTATTGCTAATGCTTATGTACCAGATTTGGCAGAAATAACACAAATTGAATTTTAAATGTCCAATATGGTCAGGCTGAGCTGTCAGTGAAAAAAAAAAATACTTTTGACCTTGTAAAGTGAGCCCATAATTTTCTTTTGTGAATTTATTCAAATTCTGAATTTAAAATGCATATGTGCACCTAAAGCTGCCAACAATAAAAGTAAGAATGTAAGATGAAACTAAGAATTGATGGTATGGTAAATGATGCAGGCTTCTGAGGTCTCATGTATCCCTTTCACAATCTCAGAACCATTACCTCCAGTTCTTTTTAGTTCATCACACCGGAGAAGAGAGTTAAACAAAGTGAGTAAGTGAATTGTCCATCATTCTCTTCTTTACATTATAGTAAGAATCAATAAATTCCCATTCAAAGAGACTCAGTTTAACCCACTCATTAATCCTGCTTTACAGAGATTCTAAAATATTATTTTCTTTTCTTTGTCATCACCTTTAAGCATGCAAAATTAGGTTTTTGGAAAGTGAGAATTATACAAAAAAGAGGTTGATGGAAGATTAGGTGAGTGTTTATATGCAGAAAATTTGGGGTTCATTGAGCAAGTCCTCATATAAACAGTGGTTGGGCCACTTGTAGCACTTGTAGCTTGGAATTTTTTTTGCTCAGAGTCTTGATTTCTCTCTGTGCTCATTTTTGCCCCCAAAAATTTGTGTTGCTTCACAGACACAAAAAAAGTGCATATGTGCATGTATATACCATTTACCAAAATTCTTGAAATAATAAGCTTTGAACATAGACAAAGGACTCAATGCATCAGACCAAATTCAATAAACTCGTTCCAAACAGCTCAGAATGACTTTGTTCATGTGTCCCAAAGTTTTTTCCATTAATATCTGCATTTTCAGTAAAGAAGGAATGAAACACTAAGATTCTCTAAACATGAAAGCATTGAGCAACTGTGGGAACTTTCATCACTTGTAACCTTGTGAAACATATTGCAATTCATTTATGTTTTCCCACCCAGCCTTTCAGCACTGGGACTCACAGCAGTAGGTGTTGCAGCTGTTTGAACAGTACTGTACAGACTGGCTATCAGGAAGGTCTGCTTCTGTTTGAATTGGTGTTTATTTTGGAAAAAACCCCCTAGAGTTAATGTTTGGTACTCTAAAACAACTTTAAAACTTGCTTGGGAGTGGACCACTCAGGGTGTGTACAAATACAAAGCTGTGCTGGAATATGGCTCTGGCTTAGAACAGGGTAACTAAATGTGCCTGAGCTAATAACCCACCTTGGAATACAAATTGATTTTACAAACTTGATTTGGTCTGCACCCATTTGTCTACTCAGATGTAAAATCAATTGTCACTCATACCAGGGTCTACCTGGAATGCCAGAAAAATAAATAATTTGGTAACTGAACTCAACTGACTGCACAGAAAGATACTCCATTTTGAAGAGAGGAGGGAAACATGAAGCTGGGGCTGTGGAGAAAAGGCAACCTGCCTTTCCAGACGCAATTTCCTCTAAAACCAGCAGTCAGCATGCACTCCTACAATCTCATATAAAGTGAAAGGTTTAGTGCAATGTAACATTATAAACTAAGCATTTAAAAATAAATGCATAGAAGGTCTTAATGAAAAAGTATTTTAATTTCCTTGATATTGTTTTTCTTAAAACCTTTAGGATTCCAGCTTTCCTAGAGAGAGAATTTACCGAAGTAGCCATACTTTGCATTTTATTTCTGTGGAAAGTTGGTGAATTTGTAGGAAAGTCAAGTCACATATCCTACTGAGTGATAGAGAAGTATTTATAGAGCTTCTTGTCTCAATAATTCATTGCAGTTCCAATCCTATTCTTTAATGTTAATGGGATACTGTACAAGACAACAGTGTATAGGAAGATGCTCTTAAGTACATTCATCTCCTTTCCATCA
Organism: Illadopsis cleaveri; assembly: GCA_013399915.1. NCBI lineage: Eukaryota > Metazoa > Chordata > Aves > Passeriformes > Timaliidae > Illadopsis > Illadopsis cleaveri. The sequence continues at coordinate 1,009,099 of VXBB01043980.1, forward strand.
CAACCACAAGAAGGGAAAGACAATAGCAGGATGGATTTTATGTCTATTCAGATACATTTTGTGCACAAAGAGAATACAAATATATTGTTAGTCTTGCTCTTTATTAATTGCCTCACTACCTATTGACTCAAGTCCAGGTGGTATATTTTCAAAAGCATTAATAACCTCTTTGTGTTCTAGGTCAGTCTTCTTCAGTCTTTCAAAGATGATAATTCCTTATTTCAAGTCAATATTACAACCACCCCTACATTTATTGTAGAGTAAGAGTAAAAAATGTTTATATGTGGCAATACAATGAGCTGGTTTAATCCAGCGTGTGTTGAAAGAATGATTATATCCATGCCTGAAAATCAACCCTGAATGGTATGTCTGGGGCCTCCCTACCCTGGCTGTCTCCGTGTGGGATGTGACCTACCAGTGCCTTAGGAGGCACCCATCTTTCCTATCCATAGAAGAGACCAGGACAGATTTCATGTATCCAGCTCTTGTCCCAGCTGAGATTTTAAAAAAAAAAAAATTTTTTTGCACCCAGGTTGGAGAACTAGGAAGTGCTACATGGTCAGCATTTTGATTTTAGTCAGAAAACATTGGGGACTGAAATAGCAAGAAAGAGTCAGTTGTGGTGGTTGGGAGGAGAGGATCTCACAGATCTCAGGTACCTTGATGGTTTTGGTATCCTGGGAGTTATTCTGGGACTACAGTTCTTTGGCATGGGTTCCATTTATACTTTAAACTCTTTGCTGATCCACTGATTTTGCAGTCACAAACTATCACAGCATGATGACACAGCATTGCTGCAGGCAGATGGTGGCTGCAGGCTGAGGAGATGTCTGATGTCCAGTTCTGTACTTCTGCTCTTACACAGCCCAGCACTCATTTTAGAAACAACAAATACATGCAGGCTTTGTTACCACTGTAGTGCCTCATTTCTTCACCCCTCAGGCTTCAACTGGCCTTTCGATTTTGTGGAACCTCTGAAATGTTCATCTTCTAGTCCAATACTTCTGGCACCAGTTCCCTGCATTCACTTTGGCAAACTAATAATCTGTTTCTGCACTTGAATCGTTCTCTCCTTGAAGGCATTACAGGGCAGTTTAGCCATTTGCCAGTCTTTTAAAAGCACAGTCTTTTAAAAGCACAGTGTCATTAATTCCACATAAAAGGAAAAGTAAGCTCTTCCCATCTCTGAAATAATGGGCAACCAGCGCTTGAAGTTGTATTAAAACTCGGATAAAATAGCTGAAGAGACTACAGGCACTGTGTTATCTGTCCAAGAGAGATGAGTCCAGCTGGGTTTACTGGTTTTCTTCATGTTTCTGGACTTTCTCTGGCTCCCACAGAGCTAGTTAGGAAGGAGCTCTGTACATCTGCCAAAACCTGCCAGGCTGGGCAATCTTCTGGGCCTGAGATCGTTTGTGTAACCTAATAGTACAGGGCCCAAATTAAAAGTGTCCTTGCAGGGCAAGCAGAAAGTACTTGGGAGTATAAGGAAATTAGTGGAGCAACATGGAACCTGTTCAGATCCTACATGTCCAGAGCAAATAATTGTGGTAGGAGCTAGCTTGATTCCAGGGGGATTAGCTGAGTGTTGCTGTGACTTTTGTGAGTATTTCCAGCTCTGAAAGTGCCTTGCAGGTTTGCATGAGCTCATTCTCCATGGAGCCAACTAGACTTTTTTATTCCATCTCCAAGTCATATGGAGAGCAGTCAAAACCTTCCCAAAGCCACATACCAAAGCTGGAAAAGGATGCTCACCCACGCCTGCTGGACCAAAACTATCACCCGCATAAGGGGCACAGACAACCCACAGCCAAATTCTATCACCATGGATAAAAACACCTCAAAAGGTTTTTAAAAAATACTAATTTATTAAGTTCTCTCTTATCTTTTATATCCTGATAAGTATATAAAAGTATATATAAGTATTGGACAAAGTATGGCTGCACGGTCTGTTTGTCTGTCTTGTGTTTTCTAGTTTTAGGTGCTGTGTGTGTGACAGAGAACACAGTTTAATATCTCCTTAGACTTTCCCCTGTATAAATAAAGGTGTTTCCTCTTCAGGAGGTGACTTGCTGTGACCTTCAGAAAGCTCCTTATCATTCGTCTTTGGCTGCTTGGGATTTGCCTTTATTTACTCCCTGCTGTCTTTAGAAACCAAAGTAAGTGCTCCTTGTTGTGGCCACTCAGACAGCAACCTCAGAGTTTGCAAAACTCTAAAGACAGGTTTGTAGTACTGTGCTCATGGTGTGTTCAAGTAGTCTTGGATTCTCTAACACAGCTTTCACCCATTTCAGGAACATTTCACCCAGGCATCAAAGCACTTAAAACATGGTCTTTAGATTGGAAATACAGCTCATGGGGTGTGGCTTTGAAGGTAATTCCAGTTTTTCTCAAGTTAGGTGTTTAGTTTAGCACTGTGTTGCTCTCTGTGAGAAAAACTTAATATAGTTCTGTGTAAAACAAATTCAGATATCGTATAAAAGTACATCACTGTTCCCAAGATAAGGAGAAATACAAGTACAATATTTGTACTCAGACCTACTTTCTGCCTTTGAAACAGCAGTGGGTCAAAAGACAGATAAAATTTCTTGAAGCAGGTAACTCACAGATCCTTTATGGTTGTTATTTTCTGTGTGGAAACACCATCTGAAGCTCATGCCAAAATGTGCCATTATTTTGGCAGATTTGCATGAAAATTGTGCAGCTTTAGACTGAATAAAAATACTGAAAATATTCTTTATTGAATTTCTTGATCAATGTAGCTAGGACTTAATGATGAGTGGTGTACCAAAAATAAAATGGCATTGTATGTTATAGAAAACTACTTGTCTAAAACCAGTTTACAACTACACAGTGTATTATTTCATCAGCATTTAAGTAGTTGCCATTACACATTTTAGATACCATCAACCAAGCTGTAGTTTGCATTATGTCTCTAGGTTATTTAAGAAAAGGAAAATAAAAGTAGATGTATGGTGCTGGTTTTGAGTTTTTTCCTTTTTGATAGGCTTCTTCACATTAGATGATGGTCTTAATTAGGCTATTAGGAGCTTTATCATGACACATTTTCTGCATCCAAAAGGCCTTCAGAATATACGAAGTCAGAATGGAACAAAATAAAAACCATATCACAAAATGTAAATGCAGTATGTAGAGGTGAAACAGTAATAAACATGAATAGATTGGACATGAAAACTGCCACAAAATATGATAAACCCAGTCTCAAAGAAAGACTCACAAGTGGTTATTCCTTAGTGAGAAGGAAACCCTGATGGAGGAAACCAACATGATGGAGGAAACCCTGTCTAATGGCTGCTCATAACATATTCTGTTTACTTATAGAGCATCTCTAGAACATGTGTATTTCCACTTAGTCTGGTACTAGGGGGAAAAAAAAAAAAAAAAGACTACCAGAAAATTCCCCAGAACTTCAGTTTCTTTGATTGTATGAGTTCTTTTCACTAAAATGAAAGGGTGTCAATGCAAAAGTAAAAAATCCAATTAAAACAACAACAAAAAATTCTTACACTTTAAACTCTTTTCATGTTTGAAAGATAAATATAGTGAAAGTATGCTGATTTTAGAAGTTACTTGGCAAGGACAAAAGCAACATGCCTGCAAAATGTCTGCAAGCTTTTCCAGCATCACGTTCTCAAGTTCAAAGACAGGCACTTATGGCAGTAAGACCAGGGTGTGAATCTACAGTATCATTATGAGGACAAAACTGAAATAAACAACTACTTTATGTCTACTAAAAACCATTTTCCAATCAGTAAAACCCAATAAATGGTTAGATCTACTATTACCATGGAACTGAAGAACAAGATAAAGGCAAAGAAGTTCCTTAGGAGAGTTGGAGGCTGTTGAAACCTCTCTCAGCTGTCTGGAGACTGTTGAAACCTCTCTCAGCTGTCCTCAAACTTTGCTTAGTAAGGGCTGCTAAATATCAGCAACGGAAATGTCCAATTCACAAATGAGGAGATGCTGTGAGACCCTTCACTAACTTACTCTCATCTGATTAACACTTAGCATCTTAAATTTCTTCTCCCCCAAAAAGTATAGTGGGAATATTTTAAATAAAACTCAGGAAATTTTTTCTATTCATTTCTATTCCATGGCATTTTTTTACCCTGAAAACTGTTACATGAAGCAACAGTTACTCATATTCATACTCTTTTAATAGAATAAAAATGGTATATGAAGAAATGAATTAGAATTTTTGGCACAATTTAGAGCAAGAAAATATTCAACAAACAGTGAGATTCTTTTGGGAAACACAGCTTTAAATACTGCTGATGTGGCATATTTCATTGTTCTAAGCATTCGGAAAAATGTTAGGGTACCCTTTTAATACATGCTGAGGCAATTTTTCCACAACTAAGTTTTCCCTTTTACTAATAATATCAGTAAATATTTTCAAACAGTTTTCACTGCATCAATATGCTGTTTTCCCTCAGTGTGGGTTCAAA
>VXBB01043980.1:1013636-1027815 GCA_013399915.1 Illadopsis cleaveri
GTTTGATAATGTTGTTTAAGCTTCAAAGACAGAGAAAACTTTCATCATAAATCTCATATCATACCCTCAGCAGACACAATATTGTTTGGGCTGGCTTGCTGCACTCTTAATGGAGGGAAATGCTGTCTCTGTGTAGTCCCTCTTCTCACATATCTGTCTTAAAAATAACATCAATAAAGATGTGATATGCCAGTAACATTCATTAGGGCAGACCTGAAGCAATTCAGACTGTGGATTAAATTTCTAGATATTGAAAATTAATCTAAAATTCTGACACTAAGTAACACTCGCATTAGCATCATAATATTTGTATCTGAAAGGTTCCAGCTAGAAGTGATATGATTCACTGGCTGATGCCCATCTTGATGGGCAACACATAAGACTTTCTGATCAGTGAAACAGGTAGCTCAGTTTCAGAAAATGTGTCTGGTTGCTTACATTTTACATTTTTCAGGCATGGAAACCCAAAACCTTGATGAAGAAATTAATTCCTAAGTAAAAAAGAAGAAAAAAGAAAAAAGAAAAAGGATAACAAAAAGAACACGTGTGCTTTCTGGATGCCACTTTATATGAGCAGTCTGGCACTTTTTTTTTTTGTATTTTAGTGACATTTGCTGCAATTCAGCCTGTACTACAGGGAAAGTAACAGCCTTTTTCATATATATTCGATACTGTACCAACTCAGTTCAAAGACAAGTCAGACTAACAATACTTCGAGATGGCTGGCACATTATGTATTCTGGAAATTCTAATTTTATGTAAATTTGGAAAATGTATGCATGTGCCAGAGTTTCTCTTTGTTCGTGCACTGTTTTAGCATGTGTAAGTAGGAGAGGCTGCCATAGAACACGGGTTGCAAAACAGCAGATGGGAGTGATTCAGTCTCTGAGGAACTCTAATTTCCTCTGAAAAAGTACTCAGGTTTGTTATTTTATTACTATGGGGAAATATATATTTTAAAATATATTAACAATTAGTGCTTGTCTAGTTGGAAAATATCTCAGAATACCTTTAAGAAATAGTTCTCTCTGTGGACACTAATTCCTCTGTAGGAGTCCACTGTGAAAATGGATTAAGCTAAACTGGAATAAACCCCCAAAGTCTTAGTGTTGCAGAGCATCTACAGAGAGACTTAGAGCACAGCAGTTATTGTGCTTGAAATTCATGCCCTGACATATTTTGTTGTGACTTCTTCATACAGACAGAGCCACACTTTATTGCCTCCAGATGCAGTTACAAAATGATACAACTTTCTGCATTTGCTGATAAAATTCTACACTGAAGACTGATTAGGGGTGACTAAACTTTGCAGTCAGAGGTTGAATAATGCATCCCTGAAATACTCATTTTATGCAGATTTAAAAAATAAATACATTTACAATGGTTTCCTCTTTGTTCTGCCACTGTTCTGGCATGTCAGATTAACGGTAGATGCCACACAGCAGGAGCTAGGAAATTCTGTCTGAAAAAGAGATGAGGTTTAGAGTAATTTTAGTTGCTGTCAAGACCAGAGTTCCCAAGTAAAGGGACACGTTTAATACTGTTGTAATCAGGATATTTTAAATATTTAAAGAGTTCATGTTTGTGTTGTCAGATTATTTGCTGGAGTTTCATATCCAAGCAACTGTATGCATGTGGTGAGGGTGTAGGAAGAAAAGAAGGTTATATTACTGTGCTCTTTTGCACCACTTCAGTCTCAAAAAAATTGTGGCTAACACAATTTTGATGTGTCAAACTGATATTCCTGAAGTGCTCATTTTGGTTATTACCTTTCAGATACGAAATGCAAAGATGGCTCTAGGCCTTGTTGGCATGACCCACCACTGGCCTGAGCTTGTGCAAAAGTTCCCACTGAGTTCAACTGTACAGAATCAGAATATTTATGGCAAATGTATGGTGTTCGGGAAAAGTGTGCCTAGATTCCAGGTCTACAAACTTTGATTTTTCCAGAAAACCAAGATAAAAAACTGAAAATCCGTGATCTGCATGTATACAGCTGGGATCTTCTGAATGTATTAAGTAAAAAAAGAATATGTTGAATTTCTTTGGAAAATACTTGTGGAAAGAAATACTGAAATATTTTCCAAAAATCAGTCACAAAATATTCTGTGGTGATGAATCTTTAGTGATTAATGGGCTGTCTTGGTTTCCAGAGTTGCCCCACTAAGCATTTATTGGACTTTCAAGTTTGAATCCATGTGTTTGCTTGAATGCTTTTTAGCTTCTTTTGCTTAGGTCAACTATATAAGATTGTTCTTTTCCTTGGCCTCTAGCCCATATCTAGGCCTATGATATCTACAAGGTACATCTCCAAAGTGAAATGAAACCCAAATAGCCAAGCAGCTGAGGCCCCAGGAACAGGCCTGCTAAGTTTCCCTGGTGAGAAAAGCATTTTTTCCTCAGAATAACTCTTTCATGGGGGCTTAAAAATATGTTTAAAGGAAATTAGTTTTGCTTCACATACCTCTAGGAGCGCACATATGGAGTCAGCCACCACATTTCAAATAAGCTGCCACATTTCAAGAGAGAGTATCATATTTAGCAGCTATGGAAGTATACGGGACAATTTTCATCTTTCTTTTTATGTGCAGATGTGTATAGCAGGATCCTGATCTTGGATCTTATGTTCTGGTGGATGCAAGGACCACACAACCCTTATTGTGTCCAGCTATGAAGAAATAAGTAGCATACTTTGGATGAGAGAGAGAGAGAGAGAGAGACATTAAGCCTGTGGGCTGGGATATGGAAGTGTTTTCATTTTTAGTTTTAATTGGTGAGGATTCTATTTTATTTATTCTATTTTATCTGTTGCTCCTTGTAAATCATACAAAGAAATTTGAAATCTGAAGCTTGCTCTTGTTGGCATTTGAACCTAATGTCAAAATGCTTTTGCTGCCTTACTTATGAAGTAGACAACCTGTGTTGAATGTCCTTGAAATAGTAATTTCAGTAGGCTCTAACCTTTTCATGCATAACAATCTGGGTTCAGAAGGATAGATAAACCAAATATTCTCAACATTCCCTAGCATACACTCTCACCTTTGAAGGGAGGGTTACAAGTATTAGCTTTATATTATCAGCAGAAGAAAAAAAGAATAATCTGACTGCCCTTTCACAGTCCACCAGTCTTGGACCCTAAAAGAAAGAAGTGCAGAAACTTTACTTGCCCGGAAGCAGAACGAACAACACTGACATCTGCTTCATAAAGAAATGCAAAATCTATCCCATAGCTGCTTCACTGAATACGTCTTCTGTGAAACTTATAACATTAGTTTTATATAGTCAGTAAATTACATTTTCACGTTTTCACAATTGATATGGGCTTGGATCCAGTCTTGATCCAAACCTAGTAAGTTTACCAGTGTGTAACTTCAATGTGTAGCTTTCAACGTGTTCAATGCAGTTGTGGTTCACATTAATTCAGAAACAAGTATGAGCCAAAGAGACCCTGCAAAACATGGCATCTGACTGTCCAGAATAGGCAGATTATATTAAAGTCTACAATATATCCTAGAACACAGATAAAAGCTAAGAAGATGGTGTAGGTGTATGACTGAAGCAGTGTAAGTATATATAAATAGTCTTCCTATTTTAACAAATATTAGTTCTTCTCAAATTAGGAAGAAATGTTTCCATAGTGGAACAGTGAATAAAAAAATAAATATAATTTTATCTCACCACTTATACATATTTACATTTTGTATTGGCCATACATTCTTTTTTTCCTTTCCTTTCCTTTTCTTTTGTTTTTGTTTTTGTTTTTTTTTCCACCTGATGTTTTACAGTTACATCCTAACACCAACTTCTTTTAGGCTATTTCCACAGCTCTTTTTTTGATCCTCTTATTAAGGGTGTATCCTTCACTAATAAAACTTGTTTGGTCTGTGATATTTCATCTCTGGTAGCAATGTCCAGCCTCAAGGATCCACACAATCACTGCATGCCCTATTGATGCAGTAAGACAAGTATGCATTAAAATTGTAGTGTGTATTAAGGTTCAAATGAGGTTTTGGGCTGCGTTTGCACATGTGAAAACTCGGATCCTAAGGAGATGGACTGTGTAAGAGGTTTTGCACCCAGAACCAAAAGATGCTGTATTTAAGCTGTGCTTGTCTTCTTAGATGAAAATTGCAAAGAGTGGGTGACAGGGATGTGTGGGTGTAATTGTATAATTAGGCACATGCTACTGTATTTTAGCACATACTGTCCCCTGCTGGGAATAATCATATTACTGGTAAAAGTGAAGTTGTGTGTTCATCCTTCCATTCAAAAAGGTAGGCTGGTAAGGCCACCTTTGTCTTTCTCTTTCAGACAAAGGTGTGGCTTTCCTTGATCACCACCATGCCAAGAATGTAAGCATTTCCATTTTTTGAGGATTTCATTCCATCAGGTAATATTGCTGTATGTAGGATACAGCTGAAGGCACTGCAGAGGCCCCCACAGGAGAGGAATGGTGTAGCTTGACCTTTCCATGGGATGGGCTGCCATGTGCCCACCAGCATGTATGATATTCATATTGGTTGCCCTAGGGAAAAGCATCTCATGCAGTGTTAGTGACTGCCTGCTGGTGCCCCACACAAACCTCACAGAGCTTCACAATCATTTTATTTTTTCAGAAGGTGTCAAATGGAAAGGGGTCCTCTCTGCAATTCCCTGTTCTATTGCGAAAATGAGAGATGGACACTTACATTCCCCTCCTCTCACCAGACATCAAGGCTTTCCTTCCCCACGACCATGTGGTCAGTGGAAATCAAAGGTCTGGGGCAGCCTGGCTGCCTGGCTGCCATGGCCTGAGGTCTGACAAACATAACAGGTCTTCTGGCCTGACCATAACTCATGCCCATTCCTGCTCTTGCCCATCTCTAGGTTGCTGGAACTCCCTAGCCAATGGCATGTAAGGTTATTTCAGATTAAGCTATGCTACACTTCATGAATTAGTTTATACTCCTCTTTTTCCTCTAATATTTGACTTGTTAGCTCTATGCATATGAGGTATATTCGTGTCATTCATTTCTGCCTGGCAGTCATAAGAGGTTTCAGGGACTGAAGCCGCGTGTATCCTTCATCAACAATTCTTCTGTTTTGCAGACTGAATTTCTGACATTCAAGGTGCCATTTTCTGTAAAACTTAGCAATGCTTAGCAATTCGATAACTGTCTGGTGATGATCTTAAACTATGTACATATTGACAATTACACAGTCTGTGTGTGACTTCCAGAAACCAAGAACAATTTTTGTTAGCTGCATTTTATGTTGGTGTCCCTCTGTTTGTCAATTACCATTTTCTTTTATCTTTCTCAGCAGCTGTTTGTCTTCCCTTTTAGAGGGTGGACTATATCACAGACTCAGTGTGTTACCAAATATTTGTTTTTCTTAGAAGCTCAGAACTGAAGGATTTGGATAAGAAAATTTTTCACTGGAACCACTGTTCATATTCTTTTTCAATACACTGTATAGATAATATTAATAAAGCTATAAAATAATGTGTGAGTAGGAGTCCCCAACATTATTTTTGCCCTTATTTAAAAATACAGTAACAAATCAGAAATCCAAATTTTCCATTGCACATGGATATTGGCTTACAGTGTCAGTCTTGGGACATGTTGGCACATTATATGGATTTTACATAACTTCATTATTAGAGGATGCACATACTTTTTTTTTTTTTTTTTTGAACATTGGCAACTTTAACACTATAGGCCAAAAAAAAAAGAGAATTGCAGGAAGGAAAATAATGTAATTTAGAGTTAACTTCTGGGATATTTTTATTCAAGTGGATTTTTTTTTTTTTAATTAATGTCTTATCTCAAGGGTTTCTAAATCCCTTCCCTTCAAAGATTGTTAGTTTCAAGTTAAAATAAAAAACAACCACAAACAAAAAACCCCAAGAGAATACAAAATAAAAGTAAAATGAAAACAGGGAAAATGCAAGCTGCATGCCACATGTGTGCATGTGGAAAATGGGTTCTCTATGAGACTCTGTCCATACAGCTTCCGGGTATTGGACAAAGTCTCCATTCAAAACCCACAATGTTCTTTAACTAAAGCTCCTCTAGAAATTTTTTCCTTTATCTAAAATATTAAGGAGTTGTACAAGGGATTTCAACACTCAACATGTTCACAGGAGAGATTCAAGCCATAGATAACTGTTTAGCAGGACTGGTGGTTTCTCTTCTGTATCCTTCCTTAAACTACAGGTTCCTAGCCACCTTGCCTTCAGTTCTCATTGTTTAAAAAGATGTGATATAGAAGTGTTTTTTTTCAAACTAAAAATCTAAGCATTACAATCACAAAAAAAAGGTGTTTTTTGTGGAAGATGGGGCGTATTCATGTGGAAGGTAAGACTGGATTGAGCTCCTGTTCTTACTCCAAGTTGCTGGAACGAGGTGGGATCCAGGCTGGAAGTTGTAAAGCCATGCAGAGATGCCACACTCTCCGTGTTAATGGGCTAAAACAGAGGTTATATTGGTCTGCACACTTTTTCTTTTCCAATTTTGTGTTCTTCTGGAGCTGAATCATTCCAGAAGACAGGGTGATGTTTCACTGTAAAACACCTTAGGCCTGAATTATGCTCTATGCTTAAGGTTTCCTCCTGGAAAATAGGACATGTGAGTTCAACTTTCTTCACCAGCTGGGGACATGCTGTATGTTTGGTGCCTGAGGAAACTCACTGGGGAAAGTAAAGGATACCAATGATAATTCTAAAACATAAACCCAAGCCCTTAACACCACACTATCTGCCTTGCTTGGAAATGATGGTTTTTTAGCAGAATTAGGTAGCTTCAGATGTAAGTCTTATGATGACCTTTGTACGCAACTATTCTATACTTCTTCAATCTGCACACATGGTACCTCATCCAAGGCTTTCATTCTCCTCAGACTGTCTCCTAATGTACAGCACAGATCTACTCCAAGGTCAAAATAAAGTGTTAACAGAGTTAGAGATTTGAAGATGTAAGTTTGGATTTAGAGTATGAAATTTGAATTCATCACAATGGACACCTCAATTATTTCATGGTAATAACAAGCCAATATACTCTAATTTATTACAGTGAGGCATAAAATTCTTAGGGAAGCCTAGGTGTATTTTAGGTCAGTAGTGAAAAAATATATTATTTTCTTCATAAAGAGAACATATTCTGATTCGTTAATTTTAAGATTCATTTAGTAAAAGAAATACGCTTCACTGGACTTACAAATCACTGTGAAGAAAAGCAGGCTGTGGAAAGCTGAACACATATGCATCACAGTTTTGTGAAAGAAAAATGTTCAGGACATTTTCAAATGTTCAGTTAGAAGCTCAGTACTTATCTGTTATTTGTGGCTTTCAAGTCCTTCCCTAGAGATTAGCAGTTGCCTCCAGGACAGGCAAGGGACCAGGTCACTTCCCCCCTCTAACAAGTGTGATGGGAGCATGTGCCTGGGGTTCAAGCAGAGCACAGGAGTGACAGCACAAGATGATTCACTCCTCATGCCAATCTGCTTGTTTTTAATACAATCATTTTTGAAGTGCAAATGTTTATGTCAGAATTCATCATGGTCTCTAACAACAGGAGCATTGACACTCTTCTGTCCTGCTTGGGTTCCCTTTTTGCAGTCTAACCTTAAAGTCAGAATGTTCTTTTTCACGTCTGTTGTGAACCTATAGCTTTTTGAAGGAAAAATTGCCAACATAAAATAATGGAAAAAATATGTTGTCTTTGCAGGAGTTCCCTTTTGGTTTAAATTAGGTTGGAAAGCATGAAAAATTAGTGGTTAGTTGAAGGAGAGGTATCACACCAGTGCCACTTTTTTGTTACTCTTATTGAAGAAAGAATTTTGATCAGGAAACACGTGCAATGTTTAGACTCTTACTGCATCACCTCTCAAATGTAATGTTACCCTTCAACAATAACATCCATGTCTGTTTTTCTGAGAACTCTACTCGTTAGTAAAATGACATCTATGTAATTAAATATACAAATCTGTAATTAAACCAAATTCACTACGTAAACAATAGCAAACCATCTTTACAAGAAAATTATCTTGGTATCGAAACAGCATGTGCTCTACTTTTTGTCTCTCACGTTTAATATAACAACATGCAGTGTGACAAGATGAATGCATGCATTGCACTGCTTTCTTCCCATGCCATAGGTAAGGCAGAGGCTGATGGAGTCAGGAAACTGTTGAGTTTTTTGGGAAGCAATTTTCATTTTGCTCCTGGGTTTATGTTGCTTTTAGTCATTAGTAACAAAAATAATTCATATTACTTGAATCAACATTTTGTATTTAAGTAAAGATCAATAAAGATTCACAGACATATTGAATGGTTTTCAGAGAAACTGGAAGTTTTTTATTGGTTTGGATAAACATATGTTTATTTAAATCATCCAAATTAACTAAACACCTTTGTTATGCACATTAAGACAAAGACTATAAAAGTATGGTTTTCCATGGGGTAGTTTACCATGTTTGTCCCTTTTCAGCACTGAATAGAGAAGATGCACTATGCTGTATAATCTGGTTCATTAAAGCCAATGCTATTTTATGCCTTCATAAAGATTTTATCTGACACTTTTTTGTGTGTGAGCAGGATTTTTTGAACCAGTCTTTCAAGTCATCTCTTAAACACAATAGATACAGAAGTAGTCACTAGATTTAAAATTAATGCTTACACCATAGAAAAATAATATATTTGTGTATACAAATATAAAAATACACAATATTCTTGTAAGAATATAATATTTCCAGATGCTGCCAGTTCTAATTATTTGCTTTAAGGAAAGTCATCTTGACCAAGTCTGGAGTGTTAATTAAGCTGAATAATCTGGCAGTGAATCCAGTGCATTTTGGCTCATATTAAGCTGTCTGATTTAGGTCCTGCAGGGTGCAGTGCTACCTTGTTTGGTGAGCTGAATAATTATTTATATCTCAGTGAACACTAATATCTTTGCTTATCTAGCTTTACACAGGCTGTCAAGTTAGCTGTTCCTGAAGAGATCATTCAGCTGGGCAATGTCGTCCCACCCGGTGGGTCAGGGTCCAGCTGGCCTTTTCCCATTCTGTGTGGATGGCTTGGAAGTGCTGGAACAACGGTTTTACACCACATTGATTTTATAATCCCTAATCCAATGTCTCCAGGGGGACTATAATTCTTTGTAGCAGGCATAAAACAGATAAAGTTCCTAATGAAAATGGAGGCACCAAGGATCCACTGAGAGTCTCTGTGTTTGTTTTCAGAGTAGCCATTCACACTACTTAGGGCAATTATTTTTTGAAAACCATGTTCCTTAGAAGAGCACCGTACAAAAAAATGCATGGGCCAAAGGTTTGTCAGGTTGCTAAAGTGACCCCACATTACTTCCACATTAATCAGGTTTATGAGTTTATATATTTTAATGATGCTATATGGTACTCTTTATGAGTATTTATACTCATATTAATAGTTATATATTTAAAAACATGCTCTGAGGCAGTAAGGTGTGAGGCTGAATTTATGCCATTTAGCTTCACATACTCCTACAAATGCAGTCTGAAGGGTCCTATTTTGACTTGGAATGTGAAATTATCAACGACTAAGAAAATTATTTGAAGTCTCAATTCATAAAATCCTTACGACTTGTACCTAAAACTCCACAGTTATTTCAGGGTTCCAGAACAGTGCATGTTTCTATTTTGTTCTGGAAGCATGAACAACTCCAATAAATTATCTGAATGTGAATGAAATTGTGAGTTTAACAATAGTAGTGAGCTTTAACAGAATGAAAAGTGGACATTGAACTCTATAAAAACAATGTAATTACAATAATCTTTCCAAATTGTTAAAATACCCTGGAATTCCTGCTCTTGTTCTCCAGCATCCTTACAGCACTTCCAGCATGGTATGGTCTTCAGGTTTAATAAGAAACCACTTTTTTCCATCATCTAGGTCATTAACAAAAGTACTGAAAACAGCAGAACAAGATGGATCCCTGTGCAAGCCCATGCCATGCATCCTTTCATTCCTGGCAGTGAACCACTACTAAGTTCTCTCTCAGGATAGTTTTCTACTGGTCACACAGGAGTTTTATGAAAGCTATGTTTTCCTATCTTGCTTTTAAAATTATCATGTGAAGTAAGTTTACTCCATTCTGAAGACCAGCCACAGCAGCCTCAGGAGGACATGCACAAAAGGTGAGCAAGAGTGATGCTCTTACCTTAGGCTATAGCACAGAGCCTGCTACCCTGGCCAGCTTTGTCCCCACTGGGTGTGTGCAGCAGGGGTGTTTCCACCATTCAAGGCAGCTATGTGCATATTGATGCCCCAATTAAAAAAAAAAGCCTCTGAGGCCCAAAGGGACCAGAGGGACTATGCTGATTAGTGAAGCTAACAGCTAAAGTCTAGGCTTAACATATCTTACCCCAAAATTCCTCCATGAAGCCCAGGGTTGTTCATTATCTGCACATCTTTTTCGCATTTTAATGGCTTTTTAGAGTCAGCTTGAGGACAGAATGGAACAGGCTCTGAAGAACTGAAGGAATATCCACAAAGAAACAGTTTTCCTTTCTTTTCTCTATGTTCACAAGAGGCTAAAGGATCACCTAACATCACTGCTTAATGAGGAATTAATTCCTCTTGCAAGCCCAGCAACTTTGGTGAAGTTTTAGCTAATCAGTCAGTAATATGCAGGAATATCCTGCTAAAGATAATCAGTGTTGGAGATTTTACTAGCAATTGATGAGCTGTTACTCAGCATAACAGGAGCTAAAGCTAGGTTTTTAGACCACTGCTTCTGATGTTCTCGAGGCTCTTGGTAATAAAGTGTCCATGAGAGCAATCTCTTAGGGAAGTCATAAGCTCTGTAGCATTGTTCCCATCATATCCTACTCTATGGTCTCATCCATCTCTCCACCTTCATCCTTGCAATGATGCCTGTGGACATCCATTTTGTGGCTGTCTGTATGCTCCAGGGAAACATAGTAAAGTGAAGGCTTTTAATACAGCTCCAGGTATGGTAAGTAGTAAATAAAGGCAGGAATAGAATCTTATCCTGTATTCACACATTGATGAATTGTACTAAGTTTGACATCTCCTTAAGTCACAGAGAAATATTAGTCACTGAAAATGTATTTAATGACATAAATACAAAGGTCAGTAAGAGATGCTCCATATTACTCTAAAATTTATAGAATTACTATTTTAAATATATTAAAAAAATACAAATTTGAGAGCAATGAGAGCATCTCAATTATTCAAGGTTCTCATTGAATAAGGCTCCAGATTATAGTAGATTTCATGGAGCAATTTTAACAAAACTCAAAAAGCAATATTATGGAAAAAAGGTACAAATTGAAAAAGTTACTATACATACTTCCTGTAGGTAACATGACTGTAAATTGAATTCCTCAAATGTGTTTTCCAAAAAATATTATGTTAGAAAAAGCACAAGAAAAGAAGACATGAAATGAAAGTGAAATTCTCATACCCCAAACTAAAAACAAAATAATGTTTCATTATGTCCACTACATATATAACTTTGTGTTAGTTACCTCCTGAAAACAATGTGTGTTTGATCCTGAAAATCGTCCATCTTATGATATAGCAAAGGTATCTTTGGGAAAATATTTCACTAATTTCACTAATAGTTCTTCATGGTAACAAATCTCTTTTAAGAGCCAAGCACTACAAAATGCTGATTTCCAGGCTTTAACAGAAGAAATTATAGACTAGAATAATTCATATTTAGTCACAGAAGAATTGTCAGATCAAGGTATTAGGAATGAGCACATGTTTTAACCTGAAATAGCTCTTTCAGGAAATGCAGTCTGTTGGTCAGCAATAAAATAATCTGTGAAAGCGTGAAATAATATTGCATTTAAAAACTGCTCAAGAGAAACTGAAGAAGGAATTTACACAAAATAACATTCAGAGCCATGAGAGACTCTCTAAGCCTACCAAACTGCATCTCATCCAAAATCTGATCTCATCCAAAGTCGCTGGATAGGAGACAGGTACACATCATCCACAAGATGTGGATGGTGGCCAAAAGGTGTCTCTGACCTGCAAAGCAAACACGATCCAAATCTTTCCAAGGAATAAACAGCAGGAAACAAACAAACAAAAAAATGTTTGAGAAAGTATTTCTGTGCAGCTGTTTATATTAAATTCAAAGGAAAGTAATCAGAATGTTACATTGATATGAAAATGTATCAGCTATCACAATGAGCCAATTTGACTTTTCTCCCCAAATGTTCACTTAAACACTACAGCAATTGCAGGCTATTCCACACTTCTTCAAACAGAGCTGAAGTTTCTAATTCACAAATAACCATTTCAGTAAACACAGCATAAATGAGTATACCTATTGTGCTGAAAAACAATATCAGGAAAAATTACTAAAGTGCATTTCTTTGTTTTCTTATTCACCTGTTACTATCTTGCCTTCTTTCCCTTTTCCCAAGTGTAAATTATATTTAGACTAGCATACCAACATGTAATTACATGTATTTTCATTATCTCGTAATTTGGCTTGGGAATCTACACTGTATGCACAAAATGCTGATTGCCTGCAGCTGCGGACAAATGATTATTTAGATAAGCAAGCAAGTGGATGAGATGAACCAGAAACTTGGAGGAAAGTCACTCTCAGTCTTGGTGCTTGGAGGAACAGTTCAAACGCTTGGGGTGCATTGGGACTAAAGGGTCTGGCTAAATGTAGCTATTGTACTTGCTTTGGCATTAGCCAACAACCGTATACAATGTCCTTGACTGCTTAGAGTATAAATATTTATTTCTAAATGTTTCTGTGATTTAAACTGTGGCCAAGTTCTAGGGATAAGACTGTGAATAGCAAAGTACTACTGAATGATATTTATTTTCACCAGCGTTACTAAACATCACACTCCCGGTCCTCATTTTTTCACAGCTCACTGTTTATTTAGCAAGTGGTATCTTTCAGACTTAAAAAATAAGAAAAAAAAAAGGAAGCCAGGAAAAATGGAAAACAATGATAATTTCACAAAGTTTTTTAAATGAGAAAATAAATGCCTGCAATTAATTGTAATACCTGTGTTTTCCAGGTGCTAAAAAAACCAACAAACCCCAAACTACCAAACAAAACCTGAATCAAAAATAATCTGAAAAAAAAGTTGTCTCCTGAAAAACTAACCTTTCCAGGTACTTCAGGTACTATTAGCAGCTTGGAAAACTGCTAGTAAGGAAAAAACCTAAACCCTTTTAACACCCCCACTACTTTCCAAAGCATGTGAATATCTGAAAGCCTCCAAAAACTCAGCCTGTCCCTATAATCTGGACAAGTCAAGAAATACCAAGTACACAACTGCAGTGTTTTAGAGGCAGTACCACAGTAAAACACCTTCTTTACAACAAAGAATACAGAAGTGAATTATTTGAAGCTAATAGGGTGGGCTTGACAGCATCTAAGGTGTCCAGCTGCTGTACCACGCCCCCAGGTCCTGTTCAGCCTCCTGACACAGCTGGCCCCAGGGCTGCTGCTCCAAACCTCCTGCTTTTCTGCCACTGCATTCAGGGGAGTGTTGCTGCTCCACCCCATGCTCTGCTCCAAGCCATGGCTGCAGCAGCCTCCTGGTCCAGTGGAGCCAAAATAAGAAGATGCTTTACTCTGGGTCCAGTTGAAATAAAATATTGTGTGGTGAGACCCGTTAAACAAATTTGTAATGGCAAAACCAAAATGGAAACAAGCATATATTCAATTTCAAAAGAGGATTTTAATTTCATGAGCCATTATATCCTAAGGATAATAAAAAGACAGTGTATTTAGGAGACATTTTTTCTGCCTTCAAACAGGAAAACACGTTGGAAGAGATGAATGGTCAATTTCATTTTGGGCAGTATTTTCTACAAATTGTTTTATTTTGAAGCAAAATATTTTTCATGTAGTAAATAATGCCAAACATCACTGTAAATCCTATCTTTTAATTCAGTTTTGATTAATCCCTATTCTGGAAACACATCTGTAACAGAAAACTTGAAAATAAAATCTTATCTGACCTTCACCTGTGTAATGTAGCTAAGTTTTAGATAATATTTGAAGATGAAAATCACTGTAGTAACTCCAGGTGTATCAGATATATATAGCTCACATGAAAAATAACTGAACACAAGAAGCCTTCTTTTCTCTTTTCTCTTTTTTTTTTTTTTTTTCCCGGGTTCGGGGGGTTTTTTTTGGGTCAAGTT
>VXBB01043980.1:1032528-1087470 GCA_013399915.1 Illadopsis cleaveri
AAAAAAAAAAAGGGGGAGAAAAAAAGATTACCTATTGTTTAATGTAGGGATCTAATGAGGAAGAGCAAGGCTCAGTTGCTTTTTCTACTTCAAGGAAATCAGATACACTTTTTCCTACCTTTTAGGCAAATCCTGAATATCATATTATCAAAGCCCTTTCTGGGGACACTCAATTCATTTTATATTCAAATTTAAAATTAAGTAGGTTGGCTCTGGGTCTGAATGTCTCTGTGGATCTTGCATTAAGTGATTCAACTAAACCTGCCTGGAAAGCATATGTCACAGCAAGGAACATGCCATTCCTCTCTAATATTCCTAACAGCACATATAAAAGCAGGTAGGTAGATGACTCTGTGGCTCTTGGATGCAAATGAAAAATGAAACAACAATGTTCCAAATCATGGTCATACCTCTCATCTTGAACTCATAAAAAGAGATTACAAAAGGAAAAGTACAGTGAAGTCCTTTGGTTTGACATTCTCTGTTGCAAAACTGAGTAATAGTTTTCTACCTATTTAATATGTAAATATCTTTCTTACATTAGATTTGTCTTCATGAACTGCCACAGTGAAGAAAGACTTTTAAAAAGGATATATTATGAGGATAAGTAGATGAATTATGGAGGAAAAAAACCAGAAGATTAGGTTTAAGAACAGCTACTAGTCACTAGCATGTGGAGAGGTATTAATGCACTTATTCTTTTCTACTACATATTAGTCCCTTATTAGCATGTTTTACCTGAGCTTGTCACAGTCTTATTTTCAAATTACAACAAATTACAACATTAATAAGTTAAAATTAAATATTTGAGGTATTTTAATATTTGAGATATTTTCAAAGTTGAGGCAATTCTAAAAATGCTGTCACATGTAGCAAAACAACTAGAACATATAAATAATAACTTGTGAAAACATGTATTTCACAAAAATATATGCTCATTAAGTATTTTGGATGTTTAATTACTAGGTAATATGCAACTACTTTGACAGAAAGTTTCATTAAAGGATAGTCAGAAGAAGAACTGAAGAAGTACTGAAGTATTCACTATTTTTAGAAATTACCGAATTTCTCAATTCCTGTTCATGTAATTCGCTTAATGACATTGAGCTAGAAATTGCTCTGCCATTGGTAGCAAAATCTCTGTAAAAACTGTAACAGGTATTTATCTCAAAACCCTTTCAATTAAAACTAACATGGCTAGAACATAATTTGAAGGACTTTGTTTTTTCTCCATAGTATCAGTAATGTTTAAACACATGCAAATAACTCCAGTTTATGGACAATTTTTTCAGATACACTTAAGATAGTTGAACAGCCTTAGAATTTGGATGCCTTTTAATTGAGGCAATCAACAGCTGGTTGCTCAAACTTTGCATGGCCATCACTAGGGCTGGTCCTGGTTGCAGACAAATATATGATCAACCTCAATACCTATTTTGCTTTTGATTCCCTCCTCTATGTGTTTAGACATAGCTTCTGCTTTCACTGCAAAAACTATTAAATGTATGGCAGATCTTCTTAAGAGTCCTGAAATTGTATATGTCAAGGTTTAGGTAACTGAGTGTATGACAACAAAGTAGTAGGTTCTGTGCCATTCAGTGTTTCTGTTTCCTGGAATTATGGTTATTATTAAATAATCAGTTGCTTCTTGGCCATTAAAGACATAGATCCCAGCCATGGGCTCGTGGAAGTTTTACAAGTGTCCTGTCCTTCACCATATTTGTGTAAACTGACAAGTAAATACTCCTTGCCTGCCCCACAAAACCTGCCCATCTAGTTTGGGAGGGCCTGCTCAAGTAAGGAAGGTTTTATTTCCATGCAAGTGTTGGAAGCAGGAATTCTTCTTACCCATCTTAAATGTGCTCTGTCCAGATGTCACATGCAGCAGACTGGTACAACCAGTATGCCATAAAGATTGCAAAGAACACTCCGCCAATATTTAAGTAATTGTCTCTTCCTAAAAAGCATCTTTACATCATGTATCCCTCAGGTAACAATGGTACAGAAGTTTACTGTGCACTAAAGGAACTAGAAATACTGTGAATCAAAGTGCTTCATGTTTGTATTTTATTTTACATGTTTAGATTTTTTAATTTTCTGAACAATGTTTAATAGGCAAGAAAGCTATCTTACAACTTCAACCAGAAAATGCACCTAACAACAACAGTTTAACATGCCCATCCCTTCTAAATTCTGAGATTTAACTCTACATCCATGCTTGCTCCTTTAAACCCCTTAAACCCCTTTGGTGGCCAAATATGTATGTCAGTATCAGAACATTTGCAGCTGCTTCCTGGCTCTTTTTAATGCTCTGCAGTGGTCTCCTGCTTTTCTCTTGCTTTCCCATTGGCAAAGCTCATGTAGAAAAGTGACCTGATCTTCGTGGCAGTTTTCACCAGGACCAGTGTACCATTTCAGGGTTGAGTCAATCACTGGTTTTTGGCCTTTGATATTCTGTGGGGCTACAGAAGTCCCCTAAGGAAAATTGCTTTGGGCTTTCTAGTCAAGGTTTGTAGTGATATTTACCAAGAAATTCAGAAAACTTATGAAGGGAGAAAAAAAAGAACTTATTCATTGGCATATGTTCAAAAAGGAAAAAAGAATCTATCTATGCATTCCCCAATTTCCACACCCAGAGCTTTCAGTTTCATGGCAATCTTAGTCCATTTCATGCTGGAGATGTGTCAAACTGAGAGCCAAGGCAAAAGCAAGTATTGCTTAGTGAACAGAGGTTAGCAATATTATTATATACCTAAATATATATCCTTATTTTTAGAGATCAAAGTAAACCCAAGATACATACTTTTCATGTTTTTTCTCCACATTTACTCAAAGCAGCCAGATGGATTTGAGGGTCAGTGCAGTAACAGAGGAGGACCAGTCCAAACCTAATTCATTCATTTTCTGGTAATGCTGGTAGGAAAAAGCCTTGGAGATCACTTCTGTGCCACAGAGAAGGTGGAGCTCAGCTGCTCATGCTTGTTAACAACTGAAATGAAGCAAATAATTTCCATGAGCAATCTCTTGCGAAAATGTTGCCTGTTGGGTCAGTTTGTGAGGTGTCTGAGCAGATCATTCAATTCTTGGATTTCTCCATTCCTTTTGAATATTTAGTTACTTCCTAATTTAGTTAATCTTGTTGTGGGACCATTCCCAAATACTTTACTGCACGTTCTTGAAATAAGTACTATGCATTGTTTGTGGTTTACTGCATAAATGACATTGTATTCTTAATTTTTTTTCAGCTAAAACTCAAACAGAAAATTGCAAGAGTTAGATCTCCCAGTGCAATTTTGAAGCTGACTTTGCAAAACTAGTGCAGCAGTTCACTTCCAAAGTCTGCACTTGATATATACTTATGTCACTAAAAGCTGTGCTCTTGAACATTCCCGGAAAGGAAATAAAAGACTGGTGAGAGTGAAGTCAAACAAAAATGTAGTTTGGACCACTAATATGAATATTTATACATATTTTTCCCAATATTTGGGGAAAATTTGTACTGCCATAGTGTTCTTCTGTTTTTCCAAAATACACTTTTCTAACTAGGAAAGTTAAGCAAGTGCTTGACCTACACAGTATAGAAAAAAACTGAAATTCCCACATGGACATTGGATGTTATTGAAAGAAGAAGTGATTGCTCTGTCCAGAATCACTTTCTCTAATTTGCTGGATGTTCCCTGATGGAGCTATTCACAAAGTTCAGATCAGCTCACATAACACAGTATCATACAGTACCATGTGTCTATAACATTTTCATCACTTTTTGGTTGATGTTGAGGCCACAATCCTATAAACACCTACATGCTCACTCACCTGGGTAGAGCAGGACCTCTTATCACTTCCTTTGTTTTGCTGAGCAAGGCTTTAACATTCTAAGGGTACAGGAGATACTTTAAAATAAAGAGCATATACAAATCACTGCATTATGCACATTAGTAGGGCTCTTCTTGTCTATTTCTTTCAAATTTTCTTTTTATTACCACTTCTATTTCCAGCATGTTCCAGCCAATTTCAGACCACTATTGTGCTGGGCTTTCTTCATAAACTCATTTTCATATCGCTCATATCCCTTGAACTCTCACTTTATTTCTGTTAAGCAAAACCAACTTTTCTTCTTTAGATAAATATTTACTTTGCTTTGCTTCCTTTCTTCTTCTTCCAGGATAATCTTGGCTGCTCTCTCTGCCCTCTAATGCCATCTGTGTCTTCCCTCCATGACCTCTCCACGAATCTTCATTTATACTATAATTCATAAATAATACTTAGCATTTGCATATCCTTTTACAAATATTAATTATTTAGTGCTCATATACTTGTAGAGAGCAAGCATATTGTCTTCACTTGACAGATGGGGAAACAACAGCTGAGAGCACACTGTCTGCTCTCTGCTTTCATGGTGCCTAACACAATGGGTTCTCTTCCAATATTTGATTTATAGACATCAATGTAACAAACATTAACAGCAATAAGTGATTTAATCAGAACAGAAATTGAATTAGAATGCAACAGAGGTGTTCCTACACTTACATTTGATTTTAACTCCAGCAGAGCATCTAAGCCAGAGCATTGCTCTCCTAATACTATTATGAAGGTACTTCACTGTACTCCATCACAGCGGGACAGCTGGACACCTCGAGATGTTTCAAAGGAGAAAACTGCCCTGCAGAGCAGAGAGGAAAAACTCTACAGAATTTTCATTTTTGAGGAAAAACCCATGCCCTCCTCACTCATCAGGGGAAAAAAAAAATCAAAACCAAACCATCAAAATATCTAAAATCTGGCTTTGATAAGTTTTTTGCCTTAAATATTATTTTTCAGTTTCTAGGGTCTAATACAAAAGGAAGGGCTGGAAATTTTATTTTTAAAAGGATTATTATGATTAGCCTTATTACATTTAGTGTCCAGAATCAGGGAGCTGCTTCAGGTTTTCCTGAACCCCAAAGGCCCATTGTATTTGCAAGAGTACATGTCTAAATATTGAACATGACTGAATCTATTTGACTAAGTTACTACCAGTAGCACAGCAGCTGCTGTACCGTTTTCTAACCTAATATGTGTTTGCCGCCCATATTATCAGATTTACACAGAGGTTGTTGTTGCCAAAAGCAGAAGAGAGGTAAATTCCAACACTGTGACCCTTTGCAATCAAGAAACCTGCATTTATTCCAGTGCGTCTCCATGGAATGCAAGGGAATGGCTCCCAAGGAACCCAGAAATTCATCCACAAAAAAAAGAGTATAGATTCAGTTTTGCAGATAATCAGGTATCACTGTGAAAAACAGTGAGCCACTGCATTGAAGAGACATTTGTGGAAAGAATGTTTTGGAAAAAAAAAAATTAAGGTAAGAAAAAAATAACACTCCAAGTAACTTAAAAAATGGGAATTCACACGCCTTAATAAATTTAAATATGTGTATGCCTACAAACCTGCACACACCCTTCCTGTATCCTTCACATTAACGCTGTTGGGAATTTTCCAGGAAATGACCTCCACGTCAAAGCCAAGCATCACTGCTGCACTGGACAGCGGTGACCAACATAATTGTCCTTCCCTATAGTTCTTAATACCGATGTTCCCCGATGGTGTCCCTGCCCCAGGAGCAGTGGTTTAGGCAAAGGGGCAGCAAAGCAAAGCAGAGTGGAGAAGAGCAAAGGCAGCAGCTGGAGAGATCATGGTAGTTTTGGGGAATATTTTTCACAAGGGGCGGTCACTAACTTTAACTACAGACCGGCGGCAGTGAAAAATCCGCGGATGAGGGGCGGCTTTCCTTTGGCTCTTCCCGGGATCCCCCGAGCAGCTCCAGCCGGAAGGGCGGGAAGAGCGCCTGGTGAGGGCAGCCGTTCCCAAATCCCAGGCGCCATCTCGTGGCCGCCGGGTGAACTGTCGCCGCGGGCTCCGGGACACGGAAGGGCGCCTTGCCCCGATGGTTTTGCCGCTTGTGCAGTGCCAGGGACGTGCAGGGAAACTGCCTTTTCATAGGTCCAAAAATCCACTTAAATCTTCGTTTCTACCACGTGTCCCTGCTTCCTGGCATTGTCTTTGCCCACAGCTCTCACCTGGGTGCCGTTCCCTGCTCAGGGGCAATGTTGAGCGTCAGAGCTGAAGCAGTGATATTGAGAAATGCTCCCGCACCGACCGACTTCGGGACGGCGTGCGTCCCTACCCAACGCTACAAAACCTAGCTTTGTCTCGTGACATAAATATTAGCCTACAAAGAAACTTGGGAGATGGAGATCTTGCACCAATGAGTGGTATATTCGTCTTTGCAAGATGGTGTTTGCAGTATTTATGCAGCTTCCAGGTCAAAGCATGTTGTGCCTAGCTGGGTTGAAGAAATGCAGAAAGAATCTGTGTCTGTGAGCGTAGATGTCCTTGAAGAATTTATGAGCCAGTGGGCTGTTGCATTGTAAACAAAAGGGGGTTTTGATACTGTATTTAAATAATTTTCAGCTGCAACCAGACTCCAAGTACAATCTTACCTGTGCTAACTGATCATTCAATTCTTAAAGTATAGGTTTGTCGGAATGTCTGGAGTCTTCTGATTTCAGCTGTGCAATGCTGATGTGATGATCCATGGCACAATATTTGGCTGTTTCTCAGGGGAGTTTAACAAGTCTAACAGAAGGCTGTTCCAGGGATTTTGATACCTGATATTTTTTGAACGTGCCAATACCTTTCTATACTGTTTATGGAAGCCTTAAGTTTACACTTCTTTCTAAAGCAATTTCTTTTAACCTTCCTGAATATGGTTTTCTTGGCCCAAAAATATGGAGACTTTGTGTTGTTTAATGTCCTCTGTGGTGAATGGGGGAATAAAATGCATGGTACATTAAATTAATTAAAATATGAATTCAATAACCTCCTTCTTTCAAAAGAGAAAATGATTCTTTAGTATTCCATTTTATTCTTCTTTGTTGGTCTTAGTAACTTGGGCTTATTATCTTTTGCTAGTACCTTTAGATTACCTCTTAGGTTAACATCCTGACTTCTGATTTTTACTTTGTCCACCTTCCTTGGTGTTATAAACTGCTTGATCAATTAGCAACAATTTCTTCAGCCTTTTTATGAACCACTGAGAGTGCCACTTCCAATTCTTCTGCTAGTAATAAAGAGATAATGCAGACTGTTATAAAAATACACAAAAATGAAAAAAAAAATTAAAAAAATGTTTTAAAACTTATGAGTGTTTGACAGGAATATTGGATGAGAGCTAGGTGACATACCCTTAAATCAAAACATGAACTGAGAATACAGGATATTTGTGGGTGAGGATGTACCCTTGGAAGTTGGGAGGACCCTCTGAAGAGATTGCCTTCTGACATTTACCTCTTTGGTAAGATGTATAAACACATAGATAACAACTTACTGTGGCCTGTCAACCAGTGGTGTTTCCCAAACAACTGGTTGATCTCTAGAGTTTATTTCCACCAGCTGGAGTAACACAACAGACAGCTGCACATATATAAAATACTTTTCTCATATTACTTTTCCATGTGAGGCATTACTGCAATAGTCACAGGGATGTTACTCACTCATTAATGGGAAGGGAGCCAGCCCACAAAATATCAAGTAGCTAGAAAGGCAGCTTGCAAAGCTGAATCTGTTGAGGTCTTCCACTATTAAAGCACTTGAAAACTTCTCAGCTATGGATTTTGATATATGCTGTAATTATCAAAGAAAGAGATAGGGGAAAGTTTTACCTAAAGCATGAGCAAAGGAGAAGCAGAATGAATGTTAATCTCTTTTTTCTCAGGTCATGATGAATTACAGCATAAAATGCTGGCTCTCGATATTTGTGAGTAACTTTGCTCACGAGAAAACTCTTCAGCTTCTGTGAGATGACTCTCTGTTTCTTGTTTTCCTCTTGTGCCTCCCATCTACCCTCAGTGTTCAGACAGTATTTCAGCAGCAGTTGTGTGACGGAAGAGATCAGAACCAGACCTAAAGCATCCATTTATGGCTGAGGGATTTATGGCTACTCTATTTCTCATTGTTTTTAAACATGTGCAGCATACTTTGTGACAGACCTTTTCTTTTTTCCAATATTTTCAGCTGGGCAAAAAGATGCCAAGCAAACTATTAAAAATAAATTATTTCCTGTTCTTCACTAAAAAAAGAAATTGAGATTTCCAGGGAGTGGCAATGCAAACACAAGTAGGAGCATCATGTTCCTCTCAGGAGTAAATTGCTATGCGTTGTGAGTAAAAGTAGGAGAATTTTACTACATATCAATAAGCTGATAACATGCAAAGTACATAAATATCTGTATTCATGCATAGATCCTGATTCATTGCTCTGACCAGAAAGATTAGTTATACAGTATAGATGACACTACAGTACAGATGAAAGCTACAGGCACAATATAAATTAGTTGTTGTAGAGACTCACATACATTCTTTTCTGTTCTGGCAGCCCCATGGGAGTCAATGTTAAGAAAAACTGTAGCTAACTGTTTATACCATGATAAGCTTAACATCCTTATGGCTTTCATGAATACCAAATGAGCTTAATAGCAGTGGAAGCAAGACTGTTAGATTCTTGTTTTGCTGGTGCACCTGCTGACAGAAAGGATTTTTACTACCCCATCCACATGCAGTTATATGCTCTGTGTCAATCTCACCAAAATCATGTAAAAAATGGCCCATGTAAATTGCTTATAAAAAGGCTTAGAAGATACAGCTGGTATACCTGATACATAAAATCATTACCTAATAAGAAGCTGCAAAACTGTATCTATGATAAGCATGCTTAGGTGCTAAGTGTGCAAACTTATCATGATGGAGAAATCATGAATTGTCCTAGATTCAGGCTGAAAGAAAGGCTGTTGAATGACAACATCTGGTACTGCTGAACATGCAACAAAGAGTTGGTGCAATCCAAATATGGAAGTAGCATGGTAGAGATGAGTGGAAACATGGAGGTGAGCATGTGCTCCAAGGAAAGGCTTCTGGGGATGCCACTCACCTTGACACGGGCAGGCTGGACTTCAGTTCTTGCTCTGATTGTCCCTGTTCAAACTGTGTTAGAACCATGTTTGTGCAGTAGACTGATTTTTTTGCCACAGAACCAACCCTCTAATCACTCTTTCAAAAAAGCCTGGTGCTAAGACTTCTTCCCTGTGTGCCTGCTGGCACTGAGGTTCTTGAAACCCTGACACTTATTTATTGAACTCAAAGATGTCTCGGATAACAGCAGCAGAAACAACACAGGCTATATTGATCTATTGTTCAGTGGCCTCAGGGAACACTAATGAACCCACATGACACCCTGCTGTATTTTTTCCAGAGATTTAGTTTTGAAGATACATTTTCTCAAAAAAGTCTGAAGAGCTCCAATAACTACAGAGACTCTTTAGTCTGATTTAGAGGATGCTGGATTATATCCAGTGGGAGAAGTTTTCAACTCTTTTTACATTCATGTGCTTTATACCAAAAACACCAGTGGTCATCTCATAAGTATAAGTTAAAGGACAGGTGATCTGAAATACTCTAATAGTATGATGTCTTACTAGTGACTTAAATATATGATGTCTTAGTGATAAAAACATGTAAACACATAAAGGAACAAATAATTAAGTAAATATAAAAAAAAACATTTAAAGATTATCTTGGTGAAGGAGGCAAATTATATGAGAAAAAGAGCTTCGAAAAGAGTAATCTGTTCTCTAGATAATGATTAGTACATATGACATGGAAGAAGATGAAATTGAATTATTTTCATGTAGCTTTTACCCTTGCTCTCCATTTGTATTTTTTCTTCTTTTTCATGGAATACTTCTCTGCAAACTTGAGCAATCTATTCTCAGAAATTTATTACAAAGTGGCCATCAGACTGTCCTCTTTAGCCACTGCAACAAGCACCTGCAGAAGTTGGCCTATCTGACTGGTACACTTCTCAGAGGTACAGGAGAAGTTTTGGGGCATCCTTATAATTGCCTATTGTTTCATATCTAAAAAGAAAAATGATTTGCAAATACTTAAGCTTCTGAGAAAAATGATGTGAGTCCCTGTGTTTTCTTCCTGCTAATTCTTTTCTAGTAGCCATATATCCTTGTTCCATTGGCATCTGAATACGTAATTTTTCCTTCATATATGAAAAAATGTATTTTTTTTCTATTTAAGTTCTGTGTGGGACTCCAGAGATCAAATTTTTTTAATATGCGTTTTAGCATGGAAATGAAAAGTGAAGATTTATAAACGGTCTTGAGAAAGAGCATGTAAAAAACATGTTCTTACCTCTTGAATTACATGTAGGTGATTTTTATGTTTTTTTTTAATGAGGCAGGAAATCTTGAACGTACTCCAGGTGTGCCAGGGCACTGACATGTGGCTGTTGCAGCACAGCAGAGTGTTTGACTGTGCCTGCCCAGGGAGGCAGGGAGCCTGGCAGCCCACGGAGCAGCGGGGAGCAGTGAGGGAGCCAGCCTCGGGAGCCAGGCAAGCTGCCAGAACCTGACCAGCAAACTGGAAGGCTGGTGAGAAAGGACACAAAATTACTCAATTCCCTGTCAAAGGTTTGGATGGAATCAACAGGTTCCAATGAAATGTTTTGATTCTATTAAATTTGAATTAATCAGAATGGCTCTTACTGGCAAATTTCTGACTGACCAACAATCTCAACTTCATTGCAGTGATGTGTGCTGTGGAATATATACAGTTTAGTTCCAGAAGTGCTTGAGTATATTCTTTAATTCAATGCCAACTCAAAAAGAGAAAGCTATCCAAATAAGAGATTATTTAATACACCAACAGTCATTTTCATTTTCCATTTTACAAGTAAACAAGTCAGAGATAGCCAAGTTTGTTATTTTCTTTTCACTGATGGTCAATTAAAAAAAAAAAAAACAACTTTGAAAAGTTAAGAAAAGTTGTTTCTAGAAACTTCTTTACAGCTGAGAGTTACAATCTGATGTTACAGCCAGCTGTCCACCAAGAGGAAACGTCCTACTCCTCTCAGCAACCTGCAGCTCTTCAACATACCTTGTGTGGTATTCACATCTCATGTGACCTCAGCATGTCTCAGGTCAGCGAGCTAATGCAGAGTCCATTTATTTGGTTTGGTAGTGTGCTTTCAGCCACATGGGCCACTTCACCCCACAGTCCTCACATGGTGCATCAGGAGGGTGGGAAAGAGCCTATGGACTAATAGAATAGGCCAGGTCTTTGCAAGGCAGCTAACCACTAATACATTTGCAGCACGCCCCCAGCCCTGCATCCACATACAGTTACTCCTGAAACTTCGCTGCCACTGTCTACAGAAATAAAATGGTCTTCCACAAAACAATTACTGCTTGTACAATTTTAAGTGTTGGCAGTGTCTTTTGACTTTAATCTCTAGCAGTGCAGTGGCTCATAACCAATGGCTATGACTGCAACTCAGATGAATATTTATTATTAATACTGCATTTACTATCCCACTAAATTCTTTGAGACAATGGACCGTTAAGTAGTATGAGGCTGACTGAAGTGTCTCCACCATTTAGGGGTTAGCAACTGAACGGCATTATATAATTTGAGTCAATTTCTGCCCAAGATTCCAGGGAGTGAACTCATCAGGATTACTCATTGTTAAAGGAGTGCCTCAGGGTTTAGTACTTTGACTTTATTATTTTTTCCTTTAGCTATTCAAAACCTTGGTTGGTTTGTAGGAAATGTTAATTATCCTTTCTGTGCTGATGTCCCACTGCTGTTTTATAAGCAGAGCTTTGCTTGTACAACTTCAAAAGAAATCTTCAAACTCAATATTACCAAGTTTGAATATTATCTAATTAACCTCCCAGTCTGTCATGCCTTGTTGGTTATCATGAAATAATCACAGCCCCTCAGGTGTTGAAGCTCTAGATGCAGCTAAGTGCCTCTAATTCCCTAAGGGGGTGATTAGCTCATGATAACAATGCTCCCTTGAGTTGTTTTATTGCTTTTATAAAAAGACTTTATTGTGGGGGAAATGTTTATTTTTATGCAGGAGGAAGACGGAGCTGACAGTTGAGGCTGGTGAGTGACTGCAGCTGTTACTCCTGAGCCATGGTGCAAACCTTGATATATTTGCTCATTTCTGATACTCCTTGGACAATCACAATATGCTGGCTGGTAATTAAGCTCCTGCTGAACTCACAGTGTGAAGACTGAAAATAAATACTTCTGGTTCTGCCAGAGGTGAGCAGTTAAAACAAAACAAGACAAAGCAAAACAAGAAGTCCCTTCTAATGCAGGGATCATAACCCCCAGAGTCTGGAGTACTTTGATTCTCTGAAAGTTGCTGGATTGATTTCTGTGCATTGTTTCCCAGTGAGAAATCTCTATAAAAGTACAGAAAATGGAAAATTCAAGTCATTAAATTAATAACATTTCATTTCTTTCAGAATCATGACAGCATAATTTCTAAGCAGAAACCCCCAATATTAGTCAATAAGTTAGTTGTATGTCTCTGACCATTGACAACTAGAGTTATACAGGCTTTCCTAACCCTGCTGCCTTCAGACGTTTCCCTCTTCTCTTTTCCTACAACAGTTATGCTCCAGACAACATTACTCTTAGAGCACCTCACTGTACAGAGCCATGTAAGAAATGTTATATCTTCCTGCCAAGTTGTCCAGCTCCTTTTCATGTAAACAAAAGGACTCTAGCCCAAAGACATGTATATTTGAGGCTTGTCTACTGATAACTAGCCAGTTGGATTTTTACAAAATTATAATGCTTGGTTGCAGAATTGGTTCATCACAGAAGAAAGGAGAAAAAGAATGCTTAATTGACTAAAGAAGAGTCAAAAAATGTGACTTTTTTTCTTGTTCGGAATAACAACCAAGAAAAATAAGCAAATTTGCAAAACAAGCATACTCTTAGGAACTGCTTGCTATAACTAATATTATAAAACGTCTTCAAGGAGGGTAATGTGAGCAGAATATCTCATTCTGGGCATCATTGTAATGGTTTTTGTATGTAGAGTGAAATTTTCTGAATTTTTTTTCCTATTTTTAATACAAACAGTTCTTGTGAGGATTTCTGAACCTTAGCTTATTGGCATACACATTCATCACTGGCATATGCTCTCAGCTTCATCTTGTATTTTTGTTTCAGATCTTCCTTTGCCTTTTATGTGATAGATATCTGATATCTTCCTTCTCTCTCAAAAGTTATCTTGTGTTAAAAACCAGTCAGTTTACTGTATTTAATGATTTATGAAAGGTTCAGCAAATAGAGGGGTCAGGTCTGGATTTATTCTGAATCATTAGGTCATAGTATCTCAACACTCATTTGTTAACAACTTCATGTGCATCAGATGAAGAATCGTAGAATCATAGAATGATTAGGATTGGAAGCAGCCTTGAAAATAGTTTACTTCCAACCACCCTGCCATGGACAGGGATGCCACCCAGGATATATGCAGGAACCCTCAAATTTTATTTTTTAGATGTTATTACAAGCCGCAGGGTTGGGGGGCCATGAGATGTAGCAATTTTTATCAGCTTCATTTCACATGTGGCTTTACATATTTACATACAGTTTTGTATCTGTATATCCCAAATTACAGAATTCTTAAATTCTAAGAAAACTTTCCTGCTAACTTTAACTGTAAAGATAATCCTCAATATTTGTCTTTCTAGAGTTGAATATTTTGAAAACTCAGTGCTGTTTTTGCCACCAACATGTAACGTGCAAGGGAAAACAAACATGTAAGGATGACTACCTCCACAGCAAACTGCAACTGAATTATATACACATGCAAAGGCAGGAAGGCTCACATAACAGGTAAAATCTTGCTATACTCATCCAAAAGTCCATAATCTCAGGACTGGAATTAAAAAATCGTCTGTGTGATTCAATTTTTTTTTTTTTCTTTATAAATTCACCTCAGATTTTGGTATCAATGTTTGGCAAAAAAATGCTGAATTTAATGATGGCTACATATTTTAATATTTTCCATGGCATCTTTTTATTGGTAACTGCTTCCTACAAGTATGTAAGCAGCACACTCACCCTCTCAAAAAAAAAAGAAAAACAAAACCAAATAAAAGATGGTCCACCTTAACAAAAATTCTTTTTTGTCTGAATAAGACCAGTCTAGCCAATCTGACCAGCTGTATGACTGGAGTTTTGGTGATATTCAGACAAGGGTATATCATAAGCCTCGCATTGAAGTGTTGAAATGTCTGTGAGTATTAGTGAAAAAGGGAACTCTGAAGGAACTCACACATTGTCCATGAGCACATTTTGTTTCCTAGGTAACAGCTCCCGTGATACCAGTCACACACCCAGAGCTGTACATGGAAGCCATTTGCTGTGTGCAGCTTTGGTTGGTCGATAGCACTGCCTGGTTTTGAGCACCGTGTTTTGGCATAACATCTCTTAACTACAAAACAAGCAAGTACACACAACACCTCCTTGGCTGAACACTCTTGTAATGTGTACTGCGGGTGGTAATTGTGAAAAAAACAATTTCAGTCACAATGAAATTGAAAAATTTGCAGGTACTTTGGTAATTAGGTTGTTCTGGAGGCAAAATTCTAAATGCTTCTCACTAGATGAGGCTTGATGATAACACAGGCTCCCCCACCTGAAAAAAAAGCAGGAACTGTCCAGTAGATCTTTCTGGATAGACCTACTGTTCTATTTACTAGTCTATAAATACATCCTGTGTATTCAAAGCAAGAACTTAAGTTAGCAATTTAACTCTTGAGTTCTCAATTTTTCCTAAAAGAAGAAATGAAATATTCATTTAAACAGAAAGAAGTTTTGTATCGTAAAAATAATTCAGGAATGTGCAGGTCTAATGAGTTATGATGTACAATTTTATTCCACTTTATGATGAACTTCTCACAGCAATTTAAGGTTTCTTTAAAAACTATTTTTTTTCTAGCTATGCAATATGTTATTTTTTTGTGCCTTATTGTCAATCAGAATTACATATTTCATGTAATAATTGTTACCTTATCATTTAAGTTTCAAGAGTGCTTTGCAGAAGCTGTTTGCTTGTCTTTGTATGATTGCATATACAGTTATGGTTCTCCATAAATGAGACAACATGATTAACATTAAAAACAATTTAAGGTATTTTTATGATTTTTACTGTGATGAAAATATTGCCTCTTAATGAACTCTAATGAAACAGTACTTTACACACTGTGTGAAAAGTTGCCAAGAGGTATAAACCAAGTATTATGACAAAAAGCATGAGTTTGGAAGTGCCATTTCTCTCATGAAGAGCGTGTTTGAAAAAGCAGAATGAAGAAATCTTTAGGGAAAAAATTAATTTTAATAAGCTTCCATGTGTGCACAAAGACTGTGTGAATCTAGGCTCCATGTATAATGGGTAATACAGTAATCACCTAGAAACTTGCAATAACAATCCAAAACAACTGTGTTGCCAGTCTGTGAACAAAGCTTAGTTCCACTGCCAAACGACAATAACTTCATGCTGGAGATGACTCAGGTGAAGGCCCTGGCCACAGTCCCCTCTCAGAGGCACATGTTTCCTCCCTGGACTACCCAGCCACTTGCAGCAATTGCTTTGATGCTTCGCTTTCCATTCCCGATTGCTTCCTCATGTCCTAGGGTGTTCTACACTGTCTGGGCAGTTTTTGTCATGGTTCACCTTGAGGAAATGAAGGTTTATATAAATATAGAACCTTGATAAATTATTAATGCAATAAGGTAGAAAATGAAAAGGAAAAGCATTTCTAGAATCACTGATGCTCTTTGTCCTTAGGAGGCTCTAACTTCTTCTTTTCAGGCCTGTCATTTTTTGACACCAGCAAAATCTTATTGGGAGGAGCACAGAATGCTGAGTATGAAGGTACTAGCGGTTTAACTGATACAACTGCCATGTACCTGGCAGACTAACTTTTCCTGATATATGAAGTACCCATGTACAGATCTTTACTGTGAAGGATCTGCCATGTGTGAAGTTCAGTCCCATGAACTGACTAATTCAAACCATGTGCATTCAGAAAAAAAGTGTTGGGGTGTTTCTGACTAGAGACTTTACTGACAGAGTACAAATATTCTCTCTGTAAATGTATATTCCTCTACACACCGTTGAGCAGTGGCAAAGAGATATTTCTTGTGGGGATCTTCTATCCATCTGATGTTCTCCACTTGATAGAGTGGAAGAAGTTCAAAGACTTTTCTCTAAACAACAAAGCAGTTCCTTCCTTTTCTACAGATGTGCAGAAGCAAGAGGGTGTCTGCAGTGTAATGTAAGGAGGACACACTGAAAATATACAGGAAAATTTCAAATCTGGTCACCAATATGGATTATTTAATAGGAGTGATACAAGCATTGGTGAATATGAAGATGTTGAAAGCAAAACAGAAATTAATACTGGCAAAAAAAAAAAGTACAATGGAAGTGATCTATATCAGCATAAATCCAGCCCTCCACTAGGAAGAGGTGATTACATTTTTTTGAAAATTCACTTATCCAGTTCCCATCAACATCATATTGAGCACTCCTATGTCACAGACTACCTCACGTATCTGCAAAATTCCTACTTGCAAAACTTCAGTCTCCTACTAGACTTCCAAGAAATATTCCCTTATGTCTGGTATCTCCCGTGTATTCACCCCTTCACAATTTGTTGAGAAAAGTGGGATTGAAAAAATTAGATGTAAACTGTAACATGCTCAAGCACAGTAAACAAAGACCATGCAGTCTAATATCAGTAATCAGTAGTAGAAGAATCCTGTCTCAAGCACCCATAATTTTTCTTCAAGTTTGACCATGCAGATAGTAAGGTATAGACAATTATATTGGAGAATATATTTTTAATATATGTATTGAAAATACATATATATATTTCAATATATAGTTTTTCTCCCAATTTACTTAGCCCTGGAAAAGTTCTCTGCCTGGAGTCCAGAGGCTCTTGCAACCAGCTGATCATGGACATTCAGTTCAGCACTACCACTACCATCCTCTAGTTATAGTGCTTGAATGCCACTCAGATAATTGTGTGTTTTCTGGTCACTGACGCTGCCAAGCTGCATGACAATGACCATTTTTCTCTCTGTTTAATTTTCACTGTCTAGCTGTACTTTTCTTTCCATAAATTAATTTTCTTCACCATTTTTCTCACTCTTATCCACTCATCTTGTATGTGTGACTAATTTTAATTACTCTGGCATTCCCCTCTGGGACATGAACAGGAGGCTTGATATTGCTTTGGATTGGTGCCCAAAAGGGCTGCACTTTCATTGGCCACTTGTATATTTTCAAACAAGACAAGAGAACATTCATAATATTGTGAAACAAACCCACCTCAGGAATGCAATAAACTGGAGGGGAAGAGTGTCCCATGCTTTTCTCACACAGGATGCTGGCAGGATGTGAAACCTTGTGCTCTATGTGATGAAGGTAGATCACATGAAGTGGGACAAATTCAGTGTGGCCCATGAGATGGTTCTGCTCAGTCATATTTCTTGGGTGCTTCTGGTTATTCAGCTCTTAGCTGCCCTGTGCCATGGGATGTTGCATCCTCACAGCAAGGCACTTTTCATCTATCATGTGTGTCTCCAACAGGCAGCAGTATGCCTGCTGTTGCAGAGGAGAGAAACTAGTTCACACAGCAGTGATGGCTTGCTGGCGTGTGACTGACTTGGATGGGCATGTAGTCTAGACTACCAGCTGGTGAAAGAGGAAAAAAAGTAGGAATTCACCACAAAGGAAGAAGACATCTGAGTAGAATCTGAAGCTAAAAATATATTTTTTATCTATCTTAGCATATTTCTCAGGCATTCCAATAGATACTTCACATAAAGAACAGGAAATGCCTCTGAAGCACAATGTCTTCAGAGAAAACTGGAAAAGAAATTTGAATCTCTACACAAGAAGCATTAGAAATCATGAGAACTAAAATGCGTATATTGAGAAAAGTGGAATGTGCAAGTGATTTCACTGCAGGAAAATGGAGAGGGTTTCTAGGAATATAAGTCTCAGAGATTTGGAATAGCTAGGGAACTGGAAGATATTTTAGCATGTCATCAGTGAGTCATTAGTGTGTCATCAACAACAATTTGTTAGCAGCTAGTCTATTATAAAAAGAAATAACTCACGGCCTTTGTGAGTCTGAATTAAACATGATATCTTTCTAAATCAAAATAAACTCAATAAACACTTCTCTGCCAATTAACCTACTGGCAGCAGCACTGGCTGATTACTTCTGTGACTATCTCAGCTTTCATGGAAGAGTGATAATTTTCCTAAAACAGATTTTAGGTTGTTCGTTTTCTGGTCAAGTTTCTCACCAATGTTATTACACACATTCATTCCTTTAAGGCAAAGTTTTAATGGCCAGATCAGAAAAAGGATTTTGTGTAGGTTTAAAAACCTAAAGCCAAAAAGAAGCTATAGGTCCTCTTTCTCTTTTCCCTATAGCCTGTTCAATAACCTGGGAAGTATGAGAATCATAAATACTGTCAGTTTCTCCAGTAGAATTTCCTGTATGTTTACTGTTCTGCTCCTGACCGTGACCAGCTGTAGTGCAGTCTGACATTTCTTTCATGCCTGGCCCATGAATGATTCTCCATTCAGCTCCTCTTCAGTTCATGATTTATTAGACACTGCTAGATCAAATCTAATGAATATGACTCTGAAAAAAAATCCTGCTTGAAACGGTCTTCCCAAAAACTCAGTGGTTTCTGTAGTCATTTGCCATGTGGGAAACATACACTCAGATCTGTCTAAGGGGATGTGAAGTTTCATTTCCCAAGACACTTTTGTAGCCACTGGATTGTCAGATATCTTTAGGTGAAATACTCATCTTAACAGTTTTTCCACCTCTAATGTCAGCTTCTCGTATCCTTGGGCACTTACTGTCCTAACCACTAAGTCACACGTATATGAAGTTATGCTTTCTCTGGCTCCAAGAATAAATAACCAGTCTACACAGATGGAATCAAAATGTTCCATTGCCCTCTGTCATAACTTGAATAATATGTTTCCTTAGGACATGATGTGAATTTAAATTATAAATGCCTGAGTTAAAAAAAAAACAAACAACAAAAGAGAGAGAGAGAAGGCTTGAGAAGGCTTGTGTCACTGTTTTTTCCTATGGTGTTTTGGAAGTGAGACTTACCTGAGTTTCTGAGGACTTATATATCCCAAAAAAGGTTCTGAAAATTGCATTTTGAAGAGGAATGGCATCTTTTGTCAATAGTGTTTAGTACATGATGAATACACAGCCTGAAACACTGTCCACATCCTTCAGCATTTCTGTAGGGGATCTTGAAGATTTTGCAATTGGGCCCATGATATCCTTCAAATCAAGCACACATCTAAGGAGAGTATTAGATCTCCCAGACAAATATTGTTCATGCAAGTTCATACACAGAACTGTTCTTACAAAAGTTCTTCCTGCATTAAAAATCACTCATGCGAAGACTGGATAGAGTGTGATAACAACATTGAAACTGAGAACATTAACTTCAGGTAACAAAAACTCTGCTCTGAGGTATAACTTTTCTTTATAAATAGCTGAAAACTCTTCATTCTTAGCCAAATTAAAAAAAAATCAGCAGAAATTAATTATACGGCTCAGATAGAATAAATCAAAGATTTTCATTAGGATGCGCCTTCAAATAACCCTTATAGGAGAAGATTTACAAACAAAGGAACTAGTAAAATTTATCAAGAAAAAACCCAAATCACTGCACTGTGTAATTTATTGGCACTATGTCCTCTACTGCTGTAAAACAAGATGTTCAAGAAATTAAGTCAAGTTGTCATGAAACAAACTTGAGTTTAGATGTGCCAGATTGCAAAACTGCAGAATTCCCTCCTGGTTTAGCAGCCTGGTACTCACAATAGAGTTGGTTTTATTTATAGAGAAAATTTTCAAGTCTGATCAATTGCATTGGCAATGTTGAAATGGAAATAATAAGTGCTGATTTAGAACAATTAATAGCTAATTTGACAAATTGTTTCAGGGGAAACTAGACGCTACTCTTTTTTGTTGGTTCAGAAGGTATTAAAGTCAGTTCTTGAGAAGAAACAGTGAAACAGTAAATGAAGGTTCTCTTTGACACTTGCGCTTAATACTAAGCATGTTAGAGGATATGGTTCATATCATGTGGTTCATTATTCTTGAGTACTGCTGAGTACAAAGCCCCTTAATTTTTAAGGAGGGTAAGAAAAAAATCTGGGCAGTGGTATTTCGAAGACTTGTTGATATGGCACTTAAAGACTTGGTTTAGTGATCAGCTTGGCAGTGCTGGATTAATGGCTGGATTCAATGATCCTAGGGGTCTTTTCCAACCTAAACAACCTTGTGGTTCTGTGATATGTTATAATCAAAGTTTTTTTATAGGTCTGATTTCTTCATGCCTGGAAAGAGGAAATGGGGATTCAATTTTGCAAATATGCCAACAAAAAAATATTTTGAGAAAACAGCAAAAACCTGAAGAGGTCTTACCTCTCTAATAGCAGTTGAATAGGTAAAATTATTCTTGATTGCTCTCAAACAATAGTTCCGATATTTGACAATCATGGATCAGCTATTACCGAAATACAGAAGAATTTGAAAGTCTTTTTTGTTTGTTTTCCTGCTCAATACCTGGACATTGAAATTTCTCTGAGTTTTTTTGCTTTATTTCTCATCCTGCTCATTTTAGAGTCAAAACAGTATATTTCATGCTTACTGGTTAAGCATTTCTAAGAGGAACCTGGCCCATGAGATTAAAATGGATTCTTTTGTTGTTCACATTCTCATATTTTCTTGCTTTTTACCTTAGCATGCTAGTCTTTCAGCTCAGGAAACTGAAGTTGCCCATGCAGGATGATCCCATATAAAATTTCTCAGTCAGGTGGCTAAGGGCATCTGCTGGTTTTGTTCTGGATGTGCTGTTTCTTCTGAAAATCTGAAATAATTTTACACCTCTACCTTCAGCACTCTTTTGCATCACAGATTTAAAGGGTTCCATTTCCACATTATTAATTGAGTGTATATGTTCCTATTGAGAGGCCTTCTAGAACATAAGGTAAACAGAAAGTGTCAAAGTAGTGCTAAACCCACAACAGTGTTTCAAAAAGCTCACAGATTGGTGACACTATTCTACAATAGTTATGCAATAATTTCTGAAGTTCTTATTTTCTTTTAGTCAAGTTAAATTCTATGAGTCATATTAAATTCTGTGTATTTTGTGTATTCACATCTTATGTTTGTGGGCCTCATTTTTTCCATTGCAAATACCTTTTTACACAGCCTGGATCTCTCAGTTGCAGAAGTGTCACTCCTATTGTGTACTGGTATAACTGAAAGAACATTAGGATTTGTTGTGTGAATGTGAGAACCTGCCATCTGTTTGGCAATAGGAAGATAAAAACTGAGGGAAAACATTAGAGGTGTTAGAATACCTACCAGCTGGAAACTGAGGGAAAACAGAAAGGAAGGATTTCTTCTGAGGAAGAAATAAAGTATCTGGCAGTTGGAAGAAAGATATAGCTGGTTGCAAAATGCCTGCTTTTAGGGTGCAAACTCAGGCAGCAAGCTACAGAAAGACATGCTGGGAAATCACTCCTAAAAACAGCCTTGAACTAGAAAATTAGTCAATCTGAAGAAATTGCTGGGGAAGATGATCTTGAAAACACGTTTTTTATTGTGGTATAGCTACCAGTTTTCTGATGAATTAAATGTCTACAATGTTTATATTCCCAGAAAAAAAAAACAAAAACAGAACAGTAGAAAATTATATTAAGGGAAGGAACAAAACAACTTCAGTCAGAGGAATTACAGGCCCATTGTCAACTCCACAGTGCTCTCTGTGTGATTTGCTAATTAATAACTTCAAAAGCAGAGATAAACACTCTTTTTTTCCTGTTTATTTGATGATCTTGATTAATTAAAGTACAAGTTTCCTTTTAAAAGTGAGACTGCCTTTAATTATATTACTAAGTGTGGCACTTTGTTCTTCAGTAGCATTACACAGTGCATGCAGCCAGTTTTGCTGATTGAAGGGTTTTAAAAAATAAGGCAGGCTGTGTGGACATTTAGTAGCTGACTACAGCAAAATTGGTTAATGACTAGTATCATCTAAATGAGGCAGCAAGCTGAAAGACTCATAATCTCTCCCCATGCACAAATTTTAATTAAATAATTATAATGTCCTTGTTGTAATTATTTATCAGTAACTATGCTCCTGAGTATTGTCTTTTTTTTACTTTCATCTGTTCTCTCAGCTCAGCTATACAATGAAAAAATCAGTTTCAAAGATCTGGTATGATTAATTCTTATTACAGAGGGCCCTATTCTGCTGCCATTATTCAGTCTGATTAGTACTTTACTGCACAATTAGTCACATTTAGTTCAATGGTTCTGTGTGGGTGCTAAGGTACTGCTCAAAGGGGTGGCAGAATTGGACCCCAACTAACAACAAATTTGGGACTGATGGTCTAAAAGGATGCATAAGATACCAATTCACATTTTCACCTCCTTGGTGAGAAGCCAGCCAAGGAAAGAGCTAGCCCTGTAAAGGCTTTTTGTGCCTCTGAGGCTCATTCAGACACTTGGTACCTGTTCTTT
The DNA here is from genome assembly GCA_013399915.1 of Illadopsis cleaveri. Lineage (NCBI taxonomy): Eukaryota > Metazoa > Chordata > Aves > Passeriformes > Timaliidae > Illadopsis > Illadopsis cleaveri. The sequence continues at coordinate 1,055,043 of VXBB01043980.1, forward strand.
CACCTGGGGTCATGGAAAGACAGCTCAGCCACAACAATTTTTAGCCCCTGCTGAAGTATGGCTCCCACACCATTTCGTTTAAGCAGCTAAGCCAGATTCACTCATGCTTAAAATTACAGGTCTTGACATCTCAGTAGCTATCAATAAAATGCATTTCTTAAATAAAATTTAAATTATTTCATTGAATGGTTTTCTTTTAATATGTAAACTGTCTTGACACGTAAGCATGAGAACATGAATACTCAAATCCCAAATACACAGATGTCTCCTGTGGTGACATGATAGACACCAAATAACCAGAATAAGATTAAAATTATAAACATTGACCTTGAGTATTTCAAAAATGTCTTCTTAAAACTAACAACCTTGAGACACATTAAAACCTGAACATAATAAGGTCATGTGTGCTACATAAGAGAAAAAAAAAACCATCAAGAGCTGCAGGGCAACTATTTTTAAATAAAAACAGTCCTTGTGGAATATGTAGGGATGATATTTTCTTGAATGGGTAGTGTAGACATTATGCTATTATATGTATGAATTATGTGTCTGTGTTTAGAGACATGACAAGCAGTTCTGGAAATAGGAATGTCTCAGCATTAAAACTTCAAAAAGAAAAAATATTAAAATACCTTAAACTACATAATTATATTGCACAACCAAGAAATGTCATAAACTATTGTGAAACCTTATTCAATGGTGTGCAATTATGGCAAAGTAAGAATGGCTTGGGAATCTGGATTTCTCAGAAATGCTGATTAAGATACAATTTCATGCAGAAAATAAAGAAAAAAAGGAAAACTTTATTCAGGGTATTCTGCAATAATTAAGTTTACAAAAAAGGTGGGGTCTAATCCTTTTATGCAATCTCCATTAACAACTCAGAATTTCTCTCTTAAAATCTCTCACACTTGAAGACAGTACTGGGTGTGTATAGCGTCCACTCAGATCATGTCTTTTGGCAAAGGATTTAAAAGTTGCCATAGAACATGGAATGACCAAATACAGTAAATATTTGTCTCTTCATTCATGATACACAAACTCAAGAGGAAAGAGCTGATTCTTAAGCTGTACAAAAGAATTAATTGGGAAAGGGGAAACAAGAAGGTTAATCAAATGGAGGCATGACTTGTGCACTTAGACAAAACCAGATTTCACAGAGTACTCTGCGGGTAGTACTTGGATCCCAATGGGATCCAGCACATATCCTAAAGCTGATGCATCTTCCTGGATAGTGTGGACAAAAAGGATCCCTTTCTTCCAGTTAATGATGGTGTTTTCAGTCCCAAAAATTCATCCTAGTAGTGACCTGAGTAAAAAATGTCATGGTGGGCAGTGTCCCATAGTATCTTCTGGGTTGCCTGCTTAACACTCCTTTTAAGAAAGTTACACAAAAGGAAGAATGGGTATTAACCTTCTTTTAAACAGCTGGACTTCTCATGAGGAAAAAAAAAAATCATCTTTTGATACAGTGAATAATAATTTTTGATGACAAATGTTTTAAAAAGGCTAATAGCAAAACACATTAAAACAAACAGCAAGAAATTCTTTAACTGTATCAGGAAGAATAGGCTAAATAAGTGCCTGGATAAAAATGGACCACTAAAGTTGTAACTAAAACCAATGAAGAGATTGTGGAGAAATTACATGAATTCTTTGCAATCAGTCTTCACTAATGAGTATGAGGCAGTTGTTTCTAACTCAAGGTTAATTTTTACCGATGAGGCATTGTCAGAGAAAGTGGCCTCTGAATATGAGACATTTTAGCAACTAGATAAAGTTAATGGTAGAAAATCCCTGGGGGTGGATAATATTCATTTGAGAGTTTTAAAAAGGAAAAACAAAAAGTAGCTGAACTACTAACTAAAATAGGCAATATACCTCTAATAGCAGGAGCCATTCCTGAGGATTGATTTTTATCTAAGGGAAGAAAGAACAAAGGATGACCTTGGGAATTACAGAAAAATGAACAGTGCTTTATAACCACTGAAATAGTCCAAAACCATTTTCATAACCAGCCATTAAAGAACCTTTTTAAAACTGCCTAGGTATTAGTGCTGTAAATGTATGGTACCTTTTTAATTGATCTTTACATTTTCTCTGAGTGTAATTTTTATTTTTCCAATCTCACAAAAATTCAGGAAGGAAACCACAGATATTTGGAGAGGAATGCAAGTAGGTATAATTTATGTTGACTTGCAAATTCTTCTAACAATGTCCTTTGCCAAGGACTGTTGACAAATATTAATGACAGCACACTGAGAACAAAAAATTCTTTCATGTGCCAAAACCAGTTTGGTGCATGGGTAAGGTTTGTGAGTCATCATCAGCCAGCCTGAGTTATTTAGGATTTAACATGCTTTAAATTCACTCATGTTCTGCAGGAAGGATAGTAATTTTTTCCAGGCAAATTCTTGTTTTGCCAGGAGAGCTGTATCACTAAAAAAAACCCCAAACCATCAGCAACACCTGCAGCAATCTTTGGGAGAGCCTAGCACTTCCCAGGTGAACCCTTAAGCTGTGGAAGCATCCCTGTCTAGAGAACACTAGATGAATACTCGCTCCTCCTCACATCCAGTGGGATGTACTGCACTGCAAAGCAACAGAGCTGTGGGCTCAGATTTTAAAAATAAACTGCAACCTGCAGGAACACAATTACAGAAGGAGGGCATAGGCCATGTTTTTGAAAAATTCGAGTGGAGATATGTTTGTCCCAAAAAAGAAAGGAAAAACACCAGCAAACATCTTCAAACCAAACGTTCAGGATATTCCTGTGCTTTACCTCATTATTAAAGTTAGCTAAAGATTCTCACTCTGGCTTTTTTCATGTAAGAAATAATCCTTTTAGGGGGTATATTTACTTTGCTGGTGATATTATATTGCTGGAGAATATTGCAGATATAAAGATTGTGAAAATAGTGATGAATAATGGAGACAGGTTTATTCTGTAGCACATTAAATTATTAGGAATAATATGCAAAACTCTATACAGTGAATTACAAGATAAAAAATATTTCCAAAATATTTTTCTATTCCAAGCTCTCTCATAACATAACATATGGTCACCTGGAAAGCAGTAGATTGACCTGAAAAGTGATTTGCCACTAAATCCAACATTTTTTGTCATATTCTTTCCATTAGCAGAAGGATAAGTTCTGGCAGGTGGTAAATTGCTTTCTATAATCACAGTTGTCTATGATAGTGTTTAGCAAAACAGTAACTATAGTTCCCACAGATTATTAACAACAGTGAGGGTAGAACAACAAAAATTTTGACTTCATAACAACCTTAATGCTAGTTTGAACTTTTATAGCTTTTACTAATCTTTAGAAAGAAGAATTGTGGCTTTGTTATATTTATGGACTATTCTTGTTGCTAAGTATGAAAGTATAAGTAACTAAGCTTTGATTGTTTTCTTGTACTTGTATAGCTGAGATGTTCCTATTTTCAAAGAGAGGAGACAATAGTAAATTAAATTAGTTCTTATATAACCACACCATGCTAAAGCTTTTGTCAGCTTAATTGTGCTTATTAAAAGTATGATTTCTTCATGGTGTAACCAAATAGACCAGTGAAACTTTCTAGGGCATTGTAGACCAGGCCAGAGTGACTTTTTCATTTACATGTTAATGGAGTCTGCTCCGGTAGAGTTAATTGAAGAACGTGCATAAAGATTTGTTTGCTCTGTGGACAGATGCAATGGAAAAATCTGTTTAAAGCTGTACACTAGGGTATGAATATTGATGTGAATAGGAAAGTAAATTATTATAGGAAAGTAATCTTTATCACATACGCAATATAGTTTGAATTCCATGGAGGGAAAGACGTATATGAGGTTTCATACATGCCTTAATTTCAAATAAGAGACAGCAGTGATTAAGAATGTAATATACTCTTTGTTTCCCCTATTGTGCTTCCTGCTGTGTTTTTATATTTCTAGTTCCTAATGGCAGTCTCTACTGTCAAGGTGGACAACCTCAGGGGTGGGTGCAGTATGTCTTTGAACCCCCTCTGAATATGTCAGTTTCACCTGTGTCTTTCCTTTTTCCTTTCATTTTCTCCATGTCTTCTCTTGAAGCCATGTGAAAACAGTTTCTTTAAGGAACCATAAGAAAGCAAGTTTAGTAACAGATTTTCTGGAGGTGTGAGGGTGTTTTCTTGCCAGCTTGTTGGCCACAGCCCACCAAGAGATAGATATGCCTTGAGCAGCCTTTTTCTACAATGTAAAATGAAGGATCATAGGCTGGGGCTGCGTGAATTTGAAGCTGATGGGAAAACTGTGGGTATTCACCCTCTGAGTGGAGGGAGCTAGAAGAAACAGATTACTGAATTATTTAAATGAAGAAAAGGGGTCCAGACAACAAAACTGAACCCATCCGACCAACCAACCAAATGAAAACCTCAACTTGTGAATGCTGTTCAGGCTGTTGCATTTTGAGACAATTCCTTTCAGAGAGACTGCTTTTGACTCTGGACAGCTCAAAACACAAGTCACTTGGGAAGACATAAGAGTGAGTACCAACTCAGAGGTCCTTTGATTCCAGCTGTCATTGCAAGAGGGCATCGATATCTTTCATATATCCTGTGTTATATCTGGCATCCCCATATAGATATCTGAGGTACTCTGGAACATCTAAAATGGCACTAGACACCTAAGTTTAAGAAATGAGCTGAGCTTTCAGGACAGGATTTGGTCTGGAATTAAGACACCTGGATGTAGACATTGACATGTAGCTGTTGGCACATGACCTGAATACCTAAATCCCAGTGAAAGGTCATAAAATAAGTTACCAAAATATAGTGCAATTTGAAATACACTTGGGCTTATCTGGGACATCCATGTGGGGTTGGCAGAAGTGACATAGTCCTGAGACTTTTAGGAGTGGAAGATGGAGGCCAAGTGGGTCTCCTTATGCATTGGAAATGCCGACATCCAAGTTTGTTTAGTCAGCTAAACAGTGATTGCTATTTGGTATTCAGTGAATACAAAAATAATACAGTTTCCCTAAAATATAATTTCAGTGTTTTCACAGAAAATATCAAATTACACATCATATCATTTTGATGTTTTTGTGTTTTCTCACCGCTCATAAATGCAGTGTGGCTAATCACAGTGTTGCTAAAGATACGTTCAGAAAAAAAGCTGAAGACATATTTGGCATTGTTACAGAGATTGAAACATAAGTGCAATGCCATAAGTTGTTGGGGCAAATTTCAGGCTCACTGATCCAATGAACTCCAGAAAACCAGAAAGCGGTCAAAATGTGATTATGTTTTTTGTTCTTTAACCATATCTTCTGCAAGGACAACAAGAAATAGTAAAACCTAGAAGTGTCAAGGCAAACCACATCTCATGAGAATTTCCATGGGTAGAGAGAGACTGAGAAAAAGTTTATGTCACTACTGAGGCACTTTGTCCCTGGTCCCAGCCATATGCTCCTGCTATTTCCTGGCACTTTCTTTGGGACTTATCTGATCCCAAGGAAACTAGATTTAAGGGGTTATAATGGCAGAAAACTAACTTTTGCAAAGAGATGATGGGACATTTTTCTGCCAGTTTATTGAGTTCACTCCAGAGGTGGGCACATGCCAAAGCCAGCACAAATGGAGAAGATTGGAACAACAGTAAAAATGAGACACTTTTCATAGCAGTTTGCTTTTAGCTGGACTAAAGTGTCACATATAATGGTAGTCTCAGGTGGATAGGTCTGTTGTTTTTAAAGCATTCTGGACTCTTGCAACATTCAGAGTATGCCTTTAGGGTTATCTTTTCCAGTGGGAGAATGCTTTTAGTAATAAAAATTTCCATGCTATCTGTTTTCCTCTTACAGATTTCTGATGTATGATGCTTGATGAAACTGATGAAAACCCTAAGCCATAGGAGTGCCAGCCTCATCAGACTACACTATCAGGTGACAGACAGATGAGATGGGGAGTCTCACAGTATGCCAAGCCCAAAGCCCAAGCTCTGCAGTATGCCCTTTTAATGGAGCTCCCTCATCCTGCCTTGGAGCTATGTGGAGTGTGACTGTCACAAGCTGGCTTTTATTTTGAACAGCTGAAAACAGCAAACCCTGCACACAAGTAAGCAGATAGGATTTCACATGCGTAATGAGGCTGTGTGCATGTGGGGAGGGTGTCCTGTTCATCACATTGCATCTTCACATTAATGTGTAATTTTGCTTCATATTAGTTACAATTTGCACTACTGGCAAGTTTTTACCTTTTAAATTCTATTTCACATATTTATTTCTTTAGCACACAGATCTAATAAAACTGAGTCAACAAGCTTGGAGCTGCTAATCTAGTTCTGTCAGATATGATGTTCTACAAACAGGGTGTCTAGTTTCTTTGGACAGGAGCTGGATTTGTTGGATGCCAGCAGTTTGGTTACTTTATGTAATCTCCTAACAGCTGAAAGAAATTGGAAACAGTAAGTAGCCTTTAATTTAGGGCAAATAAAGATTAAAGTGGCAAAAAGGAAGAAAGAAACAACAGGACTGGAGCTCATACCTAAGATTTTTAATAGTATCACTGTGATGTAAATTTAGGTCAGCAATGAAAGTATACCAACCCTGGCTTTGCTGTCCCCACAAATGCTATGGCTGCACTGGGCATCTTTTGGGTATCCCCACTAATTCTGCTGCTTCAGGCACATTGATCAGCTGTCTGTGAAGAGAGACTACAGGAAACAGCTCCTAAACTTAGATCCTCTGCCTCACACCTTGGTTAGATGCCTCCGGTAGTCTTAAACAGATGGTGTAAAACTCCTCTTTTCTATCTAAGTCAGTCAGTGAACCATCTGAAAACACAGAGACTACAAAACTGCAAGAGAGAACTTGGGGTCACTGCATACCATGCTGTTTCCAGCATTTGCATCTAAACAACAGGCGCTCTGATGACACAGAAGAAATACACTTCTTTCACTGGACTACATAAAATTGATGAAAAGAAATTAGCAGTAAAGAGTTTCCAGATCAGGGTTTGGCCTCTTGGGGGTAACAAAGTAGATTCTGAAAGATATAGAACAGCATTTCAGCAATTGGGTACCATGCTTTACTAGGTTACTGAAGACATTACCGGTAATGTAATGCTTAGTTGTACCCATGTACACACCATTAAAGTTATTCCAGTGTGGCACAGAGTGAGCAAGCTGAGGTCAAAATATGCCAGCTGGAGAATAATAGGGAAAAATGTTCCTTCAATTTCTGCTTAATGTTCTGATAAAAATAAAGAAGCCACTCACTGGCGCTGTGGATTTGTTTACTTAAACTACATTATGACTACTCTTCTCTGACTTACACTAGCTCCTGCAATATCTCTTGCCATTTCCCATTCTTGAATTTCTCACATATTTTCCAGGAAGGAGCAGTTTATGTCCATCATGTTTCTTTTGCAGGAAAAAAAGAAGGGAAAAAAAATATCATTAACTGTAGCAAGATGTTACTGTAGTTGTTTTGGGGTTATATTTTTACAATAAAACTATGTTAAAAGGAAAAAATTATATAAACACATAAGCTGCATTTGGCAATGGTATACATAAAAGTTTTATGGAGACAAAACCCTATAGGGTTCTTTTGGAGCTAATTATTCCAATATGCAAATTAAAATTGTGCATTATTCATTTTTGACAAATAATTTTCATTTGCTTTGGTGTTCTTATAATAAAAATCTGCCAACAGGGTTTCCTCTTAACTCATCTAAGGAAGCCTGTGAAGAACACTCCATATTTAACTCTCTTTTAGATCACTGTGGCTTGAGAATACTTTTAATCTCTTTTCCATTTATAACTGTACTGCTTGACCTTTTTGCAGCAAGGTGTCTTGTATATAAAATGTCAAAGAGAGGATTATAGACATGGGACAAAGATATAGTTTAATTAAAAAAAGTCCTGTGAGACTGAAAAAGGTTACTGGCCCAGATCACAAATATTTAATGCCAGATTACTATTTATGATGTTAAAATAACAAAAAAGGGTTTATGGGTAACTTGTAATTGACCAACCTTTACAGGTGCATATGATAATATTAAGCTTCAAGTAATAACTTTCATATTAGCTTGGAAATTAGTTTTAAAAATTTAAGAAATAATTCCTTAATGTTTTCTGTGTATTATTGAACTATCTTTACAACATGAAATAGGTTAATGGTTGAAAGTCTGTTTCTAATTCAAAATGGTACCGTAGAAAAGCATAAAATAAAGTGTGAATTTTTGAAATTTATTCGCATGTTCATTATTTTCTGTCTCTGACATTTAAGCTTGGATAGCAGCATGGGTTCAATACTGAATGAATGATTGAGAAAGACTAATCTAGATTTTGTTGCCGATTTTCCCCACAGAAACAGTGAATGCATTTCCAAGCTGAACGGTCCTACCAGGTTTCTCCACTTCTGTTCATTCTGTATGATAATAAGATGGAAAAATTGTTTCACAAACAAAGGGAAGGCCATGCACAAGTATTCCCACAAAGAACCCAATTTACCAGTTAATTTGTGAATCAAAATGACTTCATGATGGTACTGACTGGATTTTGGCTCAGGATTGGTTGTTAACAAATCAATGATTCAGCAACGGAGAAACAAGGAAATTTGAAGCCCAGTTTAAAGAGTAGAGCACCCACAGATCTCCTTGGCTTTCACTGACAGACTCATGGAGGCATCAGAGAAAAACTGGCACATCATTTATGCAACTACTTCAGTAAAGGTGCAGTAAATACATTGTGTAGTGATAGTTTGATTTTTATTTTTTAATATAAAACAAGTTTTTGTGATTTTTGGTTAAACTTCCTGTATAAAAGTTGGTAAAAAAGCGTAGATAGATAAAGTATAATACAAAATTTTCCTGGGTCTAAATATTTTTAGGGGAAAGTGAGGAAAAAGGTGAAAGAAGATGAAAAAATCCTCCTATATAGCAGTGGTTAGAAGAATCTGCTATAAATATCTGCGTTTGAGTTTGAATCTGGGCAGAAATATTAAGAATATCATTATAGAAAAATGCTACCAAAATTCCAGTGAGAAGCCCCATGTCACTGTGAGGCACTCTGGAATTTCTATTCTGAATGGAGAAAAAATCCTGCCAGTAAAGGCGCTGCTTAGTTATGTTCTATTACTCCAGCTAGCACAGTTCAGTGATGATGGTAGCGTAGCAAGTGTGGGTAAAGAGAAGGCTGGTAATGAGGATGAGGACTGGGAGAGCAGATTGCCCAAAACATGATGACAGTATTTATTCAACACCCCATTGGGTGAAGGTATACAATAATTTTTATCTTATAGCTCTGAAGAGCTGATACAAAAAAGAGCAGATATTCTGAATAAACCTGTGTGGGTACTGCCTACTTGGAGAGCAGCATGTGCAGTACAGATGGGATGATCCATCCCTGGAAGTGTTCAAGGCCAGGTTGGATGGGGCCCTGTACTACCTGATCTGGTGGGTGGCATCCCTGCCCAAGGGGGATGGAACTAGGTGAACATAATGGTCTCTTACAACCCCAACCATTCTATGATTCTATGATTTCAGAAAAAAATCCAAACAACTGAATACCTGAAGTAACTGTAGCTTTATCTTAAGATTACACAGCAGTACTACAGTAAATAGACGTTAATAATTAAAGACTTGTAAGTAAACAGGAGATGTAATGCAATATGTATTTTCTAGGATCATTACTGTGGTATTTTAGTTTTATCAGAAAATAAATTTTATAAACAAAGGAAACATGGATATCATCTAAGAGAAGGTAATAGATTTTGGCACTTTGTCATGTAGAAATTGATAGATAAGTTACAGAAGATGGCCATCACCAAAGCAATAAAGAAGATAGGGAAATGGCTGGGATGTTCTTGGGTCATTGTTAACATAGTCATGAAAGACAAGTTAGGAAAATTCTGCTTTTGAATTCCTCCAGGTCACACTAACAAGTTGTGATTGATCTTTGGTATAGAAAACAAGACTAACATACATTAAAACAACAAGACTACCCAATGTTTTCAAAGTAAGTAATACAAGATATGAAGTCATTTGCTTGAAGGTCAGTGACAGAAGTTCCTTCTTCACTCTGCTGCCCTTCTTCTTCTCAGAACTCTCAGGCTGTTGGGTGCCCTGGAGCAGAGACCTCCAATATCTACCAGTGTTTTAAGTGTCCACGTAAAAAAGCTATTAATTAGCACACAGACCTCACCTGAGTTCTCAGACACTGTATAACCAAGTTGCTGTCATTTCCTATGGGTAAATGAATATTGATTAAAATCAGCGTTTTCTGCTGGGCAGTTTACACAGCTCCTACCCTGCTTATTGGCAGTGGGTTATTTCATTTTTCCCAGCCTACCTCTCCCATGTGCCATACAAACCTGGAGCCTAATCAACCACTAGGGTGCAGAGCTGAGGCTGAGCATTGCAACACCTCGTGCTGTGGCTCCTTTGTCCTCTTGTGGATCTAATCCTCAACATTTCACATTATATAAAGATGAGGACAAATCAGATGTTTGTTTAATTACCACACATGCCCACAATTTAAATACGCATAGGTTGTTTATGTTCAGTCCAAGGTTTGTAGTGCAGATAAGTAAGGACCTAAAAACAAATGCCATGGATTTTTACATTCAGAAATATGTGGTATGTGTGCAGCTTTTAATAAATATTTTGTGGAAGTGGAACTCACTGGTATAACCATTTCTTTTTCTTGATCATAGAACTGTATTAAAACATACAAACCCTCTCATTTTCAACATGCATATTACAGTTGTATAATTTGACTCTTCCCTCATCCTGCTGTACACTTGCTTTTTCTTCTGAAAGAATACAAAGTATTCAGATTATGAAGGGGAAAAAATAACTAGCAGCACTGACTACTGTGATCCTGTGGGTTCTGTCAAATGCCACCTATGTCACCAGATTTACACTTTGGTTTTCTCACCTGTGCCATTGTTGCCATGTAACCATTTCCCATCCTGTGAAACATAATGGACTGACCCTGCAAACCCAACAGGGCCAGACCTCATGTTGACTTCACTGGCTCCAGCCTTTATTTCATCAATTGATCTGAAAGGCAATAACAGAAAGAATCATTGTGATCTGACATCATTATCCTCAAGCGCGGAGTACAGATTTTGCCAATTCCTATTGGATTCCAGTAGAACATAAGCAAGAGTCTCCCATAGTATGTCTGTAGCAGGTTTTCTTAGGGATAAGCTACCCCAGCTTGAGCTACCCCAGCTTGGGCCCCAGACTTGGGGCCTATAGAGCCTGTGGCGCAGTTAGCAATTCTGTTAAGGGTTACTGTGGGACAGGGACTTTTTAGGTATGGGTTGTAGTGTGCACACTTGAACCACCTTATGGATAAGATAAAAAGTGTCTGTTTACATTCTTTCTTATGCTGTATACCAATCAGTGAATGCCTGTAACTGTAAACTATATTAAGAGTATATAATCTGCCGTTTTAGACGAAATAAATGGAGAACACAGCATGAACCCATTGGTCGGATCTGCATTTTGCTCTCGTCCAACTTCCCATTATTTTGGGGGTTTCCCTTGCTTTATATATCAGCAAAAAATTACTCCCAAACACACTTTTTTTTTTTCTGGAGTGGTGATTTTCAGACATAGGGCCATGACTCTTGTCTAGGTGTGCAGAGAATGACAGAGATCTCCTTCAGTACCCTCGTTTCCAATAGTCCTTTTCAATTCTTTTTCTGCTGGGTAAGACTTTAAAAACATGACTTTAAAAACATGGCTTTATAAATCACCTATAAGCAGAATTTGGTGCAGTGATGCCCATTTGAATCAGCAGAGGGCCTGAAAAATTAGTCTTATGAGAAGCAGCTTGTTCATCCTCTGCAAGAAGTGCCCCGAGCACCTTTCTTACGTACCAGAGCACTTAGTCAGGGTAAATATACACCCAGGGCATCATTTCACATTACAGTTAAACTACACTAAGGGCTTGCTTCCAGTAAAAGCAGGAGGTGTCAGTCCTTTCGCACCTGCTTTGTTTCTTCCTCTTCTGTGTCTGCTCTCAGATGCTTGATTTTTTTTCTTCCTTTGCACCACTCTGGCACTCATCTGATCACACAATAAACTGGGTCAATATGCTAACCTTGCAAAAATTTATTATTTTTGAAGCATTTTTGCTAGGTGTTTTTTGGGTGGTTTTGTTTTGTTTGGGGGTTTTTGGTGTTTTTTTTTTGTGTTTTTTTTTTTTTTTTCCCTGTAGCTCTTATGAATTGTATTGGTGTATTCAGCCATCCACTGAGCACTGGCTTGGTCTGGTAGCAGGCCCCAGCTGGACTTCAGTCCATAGTGTGTGTGCAGGGAAAGCAGGGGTGCAGTGCAGGGCAGTGGGACTCCACCAAGGTAACAAGGAGCCAGTACCTCTGTCTACCACATACTACCACCCCCAAGTATGAAGCTGAAGGCAAAACTTTTGGAGTGTTAGACATCACCTCCAGTTCAGCTTCTGTTCTCCTCTCCCCTTGAATTCTCCCCTCAAACTTGTCAAATCCTCCATTTTCTGGTTTCAGGTGAGGGTTGATTGGATTATGACTGAATATGCAGAATGTACACTTGAAAAGACACAGAAGGGAGCATTATAAACCCCCTGCTCTTCTTACATTTCTAAGATAGTCATAAGTGTATCCCAGACCCTAGAAGCCATACCATGTAACAGACTTAGACAACCAGTCACCTATAATGCCAAAGCAGGCCAGCACTTTGTGCAGTGCAAATTTTTGATCTGCAAATTTTAAAACTGAAAACCTTTTCAGGCAAGTTCACATTTCCTGAGCAAAACTCATTTAAATTCTCAGGGTTGATCTTAAACTGCAAGCCAGCTCACTTGATTTGTTATGTGCCCGGTAGCTATTGACAAAGATATTACTCACTGTTCCAGTCCTTTTTTTCCCAGAGAAATCTTCCTTATTTTCTTGTGTCTTTCACAAGTACTATTTTCCATAATCCATCAGATTTCATATTATCAGATTGTTTGAAGATGTATGTTCAGATTTCTTTGCTTGCTTAGCAGTATGTAAACATTGGAGACCACAGTTAGATTTATATGGTAAAGGAAGTGACAGGATCTCTTCGACAAAGCTAAGCAAGAAGTCTAAAGTGTTAGACTTCTGGAAGTTGTAGGTTGAAATGAGTGGTTAGGACTTGTCCTTCACCAGTGACACAGCAGATACACAGTGTAATTTACCCCTATAAGCCAGTGAGTAAAATCAAGGTGTTCCTGTGGGGACTAAGGCAATTGCCCTGTTCAAAAACTAAAGTTGGTGTCTATCAATAAATTTGCCCCATATTTGAGAGCTGCCCTGACTTTTCTGTGGGACAACATCCTGTCATAGAAGAAAGGACTAAAAATGGTACCTCATTAGGTCCTTTTTATTTCTGAATAGAATTCAATCTTAGTTCTTGATGATTGTACCTATATACATAACATAAAAAATAATTATGGATAGGACGTTGTTATAAATACAGAGAAGTATTTGCAAGTTCAGTTGGAAGTTATAGGTATTTAAATAAATTATTAGGAAGTAGACACAGATAAGGTCTTTTTACTGAGGATAAGAACACAATTTGCGACATCTCACAGTGACCAGATCTCCAGTTTTTGCGGTGGCATATTTTCTCTTGGTTGGAGTTTCATCTTGAGGAACTTTTTTACAGACCATGTGAGAAAAATTGCCTTACCTGCATGTCACTAAAGTCTGTGCTCTTCAGTGCTGTAGATTTACTGACAGCAGTATTGGAGGTAAGCAGTAGAATGTCCACAGAGTAGTTTATGGCAAGTGCTGTGATCGTATGTGTTGTCATTGCCATACAGCTACTACATACAGCTCCTTCAAATCAAGCCATCCAACTGTTTGTCTGGCATCATCTGCTACTGTGGTGGAAGTTTTTGAATACCATAAACAATTTCTTACAAAAAAACTGAAAACAGACTTTAAAATGTACTATTTTCCAGTTTGGCCTTGAAACCCATATGATCATCTGCTCTTCAGGGCCACCAAAATCTTTTATAATGCAGCCATATGTTTTATAATATAAGGAAATACATGTGAATATATGTGAATGATTTATAGCATCACAAACCCTATTTATCATAACATTACTTAATCTCAGAAGACTTAATTTTCTCTGAAGTTATCTTGAAAACCATCATCAGGAATGGTTGTGGAATTCCAGGAACCATGGAAAATACAAGAAACAGTAAGCAAATAACTCTCAACTTCTGGTATGCTCTGAGTTCATCACATTGGTCAGCCTGTTCAAAGAAGCTTAAAAAGGGCCAGATTTGGCCAGCTGGGAATCCTTGCTATACTGTCCATATGGTTTAACAGGTGGAAGGGTTGCTCAGTTCTTCACTCTTCTGCTAGGAAGTGGGCGATGCTTGGAGGTATCCAGGGGGTGCCCACTGGGCTGGACTAGTTCCAGCACTCTGAAACTGCAACAAATAGGGTAAGGAAGAGGCTTTTATAAAATCAATCTTTAACCCCTGTGCAGTGGAGAGAAATAGCATCCTTCAGGGAACAGAGAGAGCAGCTGAACGAGGCTCCTGCTTTCAATCTCTTTTCAGTGACTTTGCTGGGATCTCTAGGAGATAGCTTAACTGGTCCTCTCTGATATACTGGTATAAATAATGGTAAAAATCATGCTCATTTGCTCCATAATTTAACATGAAATTTCTACCAAAATGCATAAAATTCATAATCACCACTGTAGTTCTATTTTTATGATTCATGCCCCGTTCACTCATGGAGAGGGAGAGGGAGAGAGGCAAATGGAAATCAAGTTAATACTGAGGAAATGTGTCAAGTCCTTGGAAGTTTTCAAGGTCAACTATGAAAAGTGTGCAGGAAATCTAACAATTTAGCAAGCAAAATGACCTCACATTTATAAGAACTCACGTAGAAGAATATAGCTTTGTATTTACCCTACTTCAGTTCACATTTCCTGTAGTTTTAGTTTGTTTTTCTTAATACTAAGAGATTATTGGAGCAAATAAGCAACATAAATTTACACCTCCATCTGTGGCAGGCAACAACTGCTGTGCAATTGAAGGGAGAGTTCTCTCTCCACGCAGTTGAGGATAGTATTTCCAGAGGAATCTCTCAGGACTTATCACTACTCTTCAAACTGAGAAAAAATTACAGGCAAACATTCACTGTCAGGTGAATAGCAACAAAAAGCTTTATAAATGAGGATTTCCTTAGCCCAGGAACACTTAGGATTTCACAGTTATGTAAAGGACCTTTACAACATAACACACTTTTGATATTTATAATATTGGATAACCAAGGAACTTTAAGCTGTAGTACAATGCTGTTGTAGTTTTAAGAAGTTTATAAGTCCAGTGAGATATATTTTAAACCCATTAAACAGTAATGCATGACCTTTTTTTAGCACATTTTCCATCCACTTTGAAAGAAATGTTTAAAATCTGTCAGAATTTTAGATTCCTTTCGATGCAATTTTGCATGTCTGTTTTGACGGAAATTTTGAAATTTTCAAAGCTTTAATGTAAAGCTTGATCTACAGGAACCCTACCCCCACAAAAATAGTAAAGCATGTGTTGTTGGTGCCATTGAATTTTCCCTCACTTGAAAATACAATAGCTGTCTGCCATGACAGTTACAAATCTGTCAGGTTATGTAAATTGGAAAATACCAAAGAAGATGGTATTAAAAGGAATGCCAATAGTTTCTCAGAATTTGAGCTGCTCTTGTTCTGTCTCCCTGGGTTTTTGGGCTCTTGCTGCACAGTAAGGCCTTGAGAAACACTGGTCTTCAGTTGTAGAGATGGTAAAAAAAGCTCCTTAGACTGGTAGGGATGACATTGTTGTCTGTGTAGCCCTTGGAAACCCTGGTTTCCTTAGGCTAAAGGCTCACTAGCTTTTCCTGGTCCTTAGCAAGGTCCAAAACAAACTTCTAGAGAACAAGGTAGCTTTAGATCGAAATGTTGCCTGTATTTCAAAAGAAGTTTACCAAATATGCATGCCCCTACATAGTTAATCTTACTTAAAAGTAATTTTTCAGGAAGGAAATTCTGAAGGTGCTAACCATCTCTCTTCAGACCTATAATATTGCAGTTAGTTGGGCTCCACTGAAAGAGTGACTGAGCAGTCAGGGATAAAAATAAAACATTGGTTCACATGCCATTCATGCTCACAGAGAAAGATTCAGGACATGCTGACTAAGCAGTGTTTGACCAATTAAAGTGGCTCTTTTGTGTTATTTTTTATGAACTACTCCACTGATAATTACTGTTACAGAATTCCTCAGGGAAGGGGGACATGATGTCTACCTAGGCCTTGAACTACCCAAGCTGAGGCCTGGTCGAGGCCTTGCTGAGGCCTGGACCGAGGACTCAAGCCTTTGACGCAGTTAAAATTAGTTAGAGAAGTTGTGGCGCAGTTAAAAATTATGTTAAGGTGTCTGGGAAAGATACTGGGATTTCGTGAAGGTCATTGCACAGAATTGTTAGTGAGCTTGTTAGCTACCTTAAGAGTAGATTCAACAATGTAAGTTTGCATTTCTCTCTCTGCTGTGAGCCAATGAAAGAGCTATCTGTTGTATAAACTATATAGAAATGTATATAAACTGCCATCTTAGTTCGAATAAACCAGAACACGTAGTAGTGACCATACTGGTTGGACCTGCGTCTGTCTCGACCCGACTCTCTTTAATATAAACAAGGAAAACCCTGGTTTTGAATTACTATGACTATTGAGTGTCAAAAGTTGCAGTGGTTTAGGTCTAGGCTAATATTCCTACATTATCTGTCCTTTGTGCCTATCAAGGTTTTTATTCCTTTTAACCTCTAGGGAACACAAAGAACTGTTCTAGTTCCAATAATATTTAACTTTTTATGATTCCCAGGGTCATTTTTAACAAACTCTTCTACCATACCTAGAGCAGGGACTAAATGTGTTTACGTTGTTGATATACTTTGCTGTTGGACTGTGATCAGGCGCTCATGCCAGTTTCGTTAGCTTTTTTGGCAGTTGTTTATGCAGATGATTAAAAACTGCAGCTAATTCATTTTCGGGGTCTAGCAACAGTGGTAGGAATTGATTTTTGGGGGCTTATTTTACACCTACTGGAGAGACAGAAAACATGGTGGTACACTGTGGCTCATGCAGTTCAAGGAGGTCTTAACAGTCCTTTAGGGTGAATTTTTGCCATTGTCTCCTTCTCAACACATTTGGTCTGCAGGGAAAATGCAGGAACATTGTGAATTGGTGATAACTACATGGAGCCATGTTACCAGACTAGCTCTTGCATATCCATGTTAGCAAGGATGAAGAGGTATGTTCCTCTCTAGGCCAATGGCTATTTTAACTTCTGGTTCTGACTAAGCCAGGGGAGCAGGAGTTAACATCCAGAGCTATGGAAGGGAGATTTGAGGTGCTCCTACCATGATGTGTGTTAGAAAATACAGAGCCTCTGAGTTTGATTACTCCTATTGTCTCTTTTCAAACCATCTCCTCTAGACTGCCTTTTCAGACAGACACCTTCTGAACAGAGAAGGCTCAGGCTGTGTCCATAACCCCCAGTAACAGCATGGACTGAAGGGATAGCTGGGTTGGAACGGTAAAGTGTGCATGACAAAAAAATTCTAGAGTAGTTTGCAATTTTTCTTCTGGGTAATACCCAGAGGAGGTGTAGCTAGATGGGATTCACATGCTGCTAGCTTCAGCATTAACATGCTTACCACCCCAATGCAGATACCCAGAAAGACAGACTGCTTCCTGGACAGCTGGCCACCAGTCAGACAAGAGAAGTTGTAATAATCTGTTCTTTGGTCTTTCTGAGGTCTCCAAGATTTCTATTGCTTTCTAGCTTGGATCACAGTTTACATAATGATAACATTTTTCTCTTGAGTCCTTCAGTTACTAACTTCTAGAATTTCAATAATTTCATTTCTATCAGGTTTTTTTTTTTACTCTCACGTATTTCACAGCTTTAGCATATAAAATACCTCATAGCTCAACATTTTTTAAAGAACAAGTAGACCAACGTCACACATTTGTGCATACAAAAATGAATGGTGGTTCATAGACATGTACCTCTTCTACCCCGCAGATATTTTCACTTAAGTTCAGGAAACTTCCAGGTTGACCTTTTTTTTTTTCATAAATATGAGCATTGCTGATGTTGATGTTCTTGCCCCCCTCCTGTTCAGTCCTGGATGCCCATCTGGGATCTTTGGGCAAGAAGAGCTAAGATATGGTTGGTGTGGCCAAATTTAGGGACAGAAGACTCAGGGTCAGATGGGTTATGGCAGGCACTGGTGGCATAGTGAGGAGTACTGGAGACATTCTGTGTGTATAGGCTTCAGGAGATGACCATATCATGTTCATGTTCCATATTATAGGGCAGATTCATATTGTTGGGTAGATTCATATATATAGGACAGAAATGGTGATTTGCCTTCATATCACAAAGGTAGTCAGTTGCAATGGTCTGTTCACCAGGTGTATTTTAGACACCACTTAAAAGATCAAATTTTCTTGAAATAGCTTCTGCTTTTTATGTGGGAATGGCTGGCATGATCACTATGTCTCTGCCATCTATCTTTGTCTCTGCATAGTATTTGAAATCAAATAACTTATTGACCACTTCTGTCACGTCTTTTTTTTGGGAATGAAGTAACTGAACATTCCTCATTGAAGGTCCTTGCCATGGGAATTGTCATTTCCTCTGATTTGTAGCTCTTATTTGTAGCTTACATAAAAGTCACACTTACTTACTCTAGGCCTTCCTTAGAGCTAACCTGGGCAAGCAGCCATAGAAAAAAGAAAGATAGCACCAGACTGGTTTGGTTTGTGCCAATTTTTGATAGAGGTTGTTCTGGAGTCCTGATAACTGCAAAAGTCATAAAGAGTGCAATAGTCAGTGTGATACGAAAAAAACCCAAAATTGATAGTCTATTTTAAGAGACAGTTTGAAGTTCACTTCAGGACAAAAAAGAGCTGGCGATCACTCTACAGCAACAAGTGTTACGTGATTGCACCAGTTGCATAAAAGCTTTCAAGTGTAAATCTCTTTAAAGTCTTTCCATATGAGGAAAATGTCATTTGGAAGACCTGAGTAAGTGTCATGGATGACCCTGTGGGATGTAGTCACAGACTTCCTTTGGTGATCTGGATGGTTTCCCAGCTACCAACAATTTCACTGTGGCCTGAGACAAAAATGAAAGACAGAAGTTGCTATATTTGTTTTAAGCCAAATGTACTCTGAGCCATTAGAGTGACAAGTGGGTATTTAAAGGGTTGTTTCTGTAGCTCCTAGACAAGTAAAAAGCTTGAGATTCACCCAGAAGTTTAAACTCCAGTGTACCACCTCCCCTTTCTGGGTCTGCCAAGATTTTTTAAATTGTCCTGACAGATAGGATTGAATAACTGCCTCTTCCAACAGCAGATGGGCAGTCAAAGGCTTTTGGGCAAGCAGTCCTCTGGCAGCAAAGAGACATTTCTGACTCAGAAATTCTTAGATAAAGTCTAAGCATCAGTAATAATCACTGAAGAGGCTGTAGGAACTAAAAGCAAGGGCCATAATTCTGGAAAATCTTACAGATACCTGATCTTTGAAGAATTAGTGATGTGTTTCATTTTTATACCTTTTCACTGAAATCTTCTGCATATTTTTATTCGTTGTACTGTGCCTGTACACTTCTTGTAGCATTTTGATATGGTAAGCAGGTAAATTCCATCTGATACTCAAATCTTCATACCAGTGGTCTCTAAGGATCTATGAAGAATGAGATACTAGGATATAATATAATACAGTTTCTTGTAATATAATGCAGTTTTCATGCTAAATACAGAAAATTTCCATTTTCAAGATGTGTAATGCAACAGTTTAGAAAACAATTTTATATGCAATACACATTAAGTTTTGGCTATTATTGATCAGCATATCCCAGTGAAACCAATGTAGTTATACCAGTTAACAGTGGTTACGAAATGTATTGGACTTAAATTGAATACTGTTTTTCTAAGCATTACATGCATCCTTACAACACAGTCCAGCAACCTGTGTCTCTCCTGACACTCATATGGCCCCATGTGCCATCTAGTGGAAAAGGTCAACCTTAAAAGATACTGTCAACCTGAGCTAGGAGGCTTTACAATGGAAAATGAAATGGAAAAGAAATACTAAGGAAAAAGGAAGTCTTCTGTTCTGAAGAGCAACATACTTTCAAATGCAGATATATTACAAGTAAGTGGATAGGGATAATATTTGACAGTTTGGACTTAGTATTAAAATTATTACCAGTATAAATAAACGCTTTTGAATCTTTAACTGCATAGAGATCTATATTATCTGAGAGACAAAAGGCCTTATTTTTCTCATTTTAGTGATTAGTCTTGATTTCATAAAGGCAGTCTGGAGAAGGACAAGAAAGATAAAGGATAAAAATTAAAAAGTACATGTGGAAGTCAGAATTTGAAGGAAGTAGTAAAAGCAGTACTTAGAATTTATAGCAATTTTCCTGCTGTCTGAAATGCAAATGTAAAAGAAATCAGTGGAATGTAAATATAGCAGATTATGCTAAGAATTATTGCATGATTTTAAACAAAACCAGGTTTCATAAGGTTTTTTGAAGAAAAGAAACCTTATGAAAGCTCCTTTCATTTTGTTGTTTCTCTCCAACTAGTCTGCTCTAGACATTTCTCTTTTTTTTTTTCTCTTATGGTAGAATGTATCTGCTACAACTTCTTTCTTTCTTCCTTCAGTCTTTCCTCTTTTCAGGAGCTGCTTACAGCTGTTTTTGCAGATCCACTCTCCCTATCTTAGTCTCATTTTCCTCCTGTCTTAGTCTAATTTTCCTGTAGCTTATACAGGAGTATAAGTTTGTGTATAAGTTTATAGTATGTTTGAAACTGCAAAACTAGTTTAATTGTATCACCTAGCAAATAATTCCTCCAGTATTTTTCTTCACATATGCTTTTCTGAATCAAGTTTTTCTCAACACTTAAGCCATAGCAGCAGTCCTTGACTGTACTGGAAACACGTGGAATACTAGTTAATTCCAGGGAAGTCCCCTCCATGGAGCTAGACATGGCAGCAGTGCTCCTAGCATCATGTGCTTGGAGGAAAGTTTACCTGCGGCTATAACATTTGTTCTGAGACCAGACAGGCAAAAACTTGTTGCTGATTAAAGCAGAGTGAACTAAGATTCCTGTAAATGAAATTTTGGGCAAGATACCAGTGTGTCAATGTTCAGCACATTCCCTACACCTTTGTGTGCTTGAGTCTTAGATACAAGGTATTGGCTAGGAGAAATAGCCCCTCAAACAATACATATTTTTTCCTCCTCCTGTTGAAAAATCTCAAGCCTTTTAAATGACTTTGACTGAAAAAAGAGGCCAAAAAAAAAAAAAGCCAAAAAAACAAAGGGCCAATAAAACAAATGTGGGCCCCGACTGTTCCCAGTTAAAAGATCCATGTGTATTCATGTGTATGTGTATATATGTGACTGATGCAACTTCAGGAGCAAGGTCAGTTTCATTACTTTTAATGTGCTACAGAAGTTGACCTGAAAAATGCAGGCAAAGACACAACAAAAGTTATGCTACAGCTTTAATCTCAGCAAACATATTGAGAATTTTGTTAGAAAAAATGTACTCCTCAATATAACAGAACAATCCTGTCAAGTAAGTCTCATCATTGCTGACAGGCTTAGAGGTGTGGGAACTTCTCAAAGAAAATATTCCCCAAAATATTTCACAGTGGAAAGTGTCAGTCAGCCAAAAGGCAGAAGCTGCTGACTCCCTCCTCTTGTTTCTCTCTTAATGGATCTCTGACTAGGTGGAGTCATATCTATATGTCTTCACACACTAACATCAAACAGACACTTGCAGAAGAAACTAGCACTTCATTTCAATGCCTTCTGATCCAAGATAGGGCTTCCACCAACAAAGAATATCATACAATGAATGAATTTTTCTGGAAGAAAAAGCTACACTGGAAAGGGTAGAATTTAAGTTCTTCTAATTGTATTGCTAAAGCACTTCTATATATTCTCTGGTTCTGACAGTTACTGGCATAGCTTTTGCATGAGCCTATTTCAAATCTATGAAATGTGTATAGACACTGAAAATGTAATCCTGAGCTGGGAAGATTCAGTGAGTCTGTCTATGCTGGTATTCACTGGGAGAGCTGAGTGATGACAAAGGGGAATTATTAATTTGGGATAAAATAATTAAAATATAAAGTGTATTAATATTATGCTATAAAATTTTGGGCATGAATTTATTAAAACACATTTCAGCAGTCAGAGCAGAATAAAAGCTAATTTGCAACTGGTTGTAATGGGCTTGAAATCAGCTTTAGTGTTAGAAGAAAGTTCAAATACAGTAGAAAGGAAATGCAATACAATAAAGCTGTGACTCAGGGGGATGATTGGGATAATGAAATGCATTTCAATGAATTCTGATGGTAAAGTGTTATTACAGAGAAGCTTATAAACGAGGGGAATAGATGAAATTTGCCACAATAGCACTACACTGTCACAGTGACTTTTATTACTATAGAAATTATTTCAAAGTGTGAAAGGTACTGTACTTGGTGTTCTAATAACTAAAGTGACTATTTCACTGAGCTTTGTTGTTCATCAGTATCAAAAGTATAGACTCTGTGTCTACTCGGTGACAGAGCTGCTAATGCTCTGTTCATCTTGTCAGCTGTGAGTCTCCTCTGCATGCTAAGACCACAGAGCAGACATTCTGCACATCTATTAATATAAAATCCAAGGAGGCTGCAGAAGTTTGCTGTTTTGCCTGCTCTGTGGGGGCCTCCTGTGGCCTGAATTAGATGGCTCCCTCTCTCACAGCAAGGCAAAAATAACTCTTGAGTTATGATTTGTGAAAACAGCAGGGCTAATGCCAAGATCAGAGGGTTGTGGTTTTCTCCCTGTGTTTTTGGAAACATCACAAGTAATATTTTATGAACTTTTAATTTATATATAGTTTCCTTTATGCAAATATGTACTTTCTTGTTGAAATTTTCATCATTTTATAAACCCAAAATTTGACTTGCCTCACAATGGTAATTAAAAACACACAGATTTTAAACTTGTATAACTTTTTGATAGATTTCTTCTCCACTCAACCATGTAATCAAATCGTATTAGAGACTGTGGATCATAGAGCAATTACATAATTTCTTTAATTTCCTAAGTCTGTGTAGATAATTTTACAAAATTCCTTAGATACATTTAGTTTTAAAGAAAAACTGAATCTTTGCACAATTCCAACTTATGGAATATTGTTTTAGAATTTCTCTGAATGGTGCTGAAGAAAAGAGGGTAGGTGAGAAGATGATCTGTAGTGCATCCTTTAAATATATTTAAGATAGCATTGAAATAATTTTGCATCCTCTAAAACATAAGATATCAAAGGCTTGATTAATTGTAAACAGAATATCTTTTCTCATCATCTTTTGTTCTCCTTTAATTGTGCTCTGGGTGGGATTTTTCATGTCTTTTACAGGGTCATGCTTTCTTAGCACACAATGTGTTTTGGGCATTACCACAGTATAAGAATATGTTTCAGTACTATTATTCTGCTTGCAGCATATCTAACTTAAGACGTCTTAACCAATTTCCCACTCCCTGGTGATAATTTCTGGTTCTGCTCCAAGAGGCTAACATAAATAACTCTTCTTTGTTACATTTGCACAGCTTTTTGTGATCTGGGAAACTTCGCTTTTCAAAAAATACAGCCTCTTGTTATTGCTTGGGAAAGAGCCATGCAAAAATCTGGTAGATGGTGCAGCCATGCTATCAAAGAGCACAACTAAAGAATAGTGATCTCTTGCAATAAGTGCGAAATGAGCACCTCCAAGGTGAGAAGGAAACCCTTAAATCACACCTGCTGCTGAAAGTGAATTCTCATTCATTAGTCCTAGTCTGTTTGCAGTGCATAAATGTTTGTCTTTCATAAATTATTAAATATCTTGCCCCACAGCGTGGTTTGTAACACCTAATGACAGCTCATATTTTACCTGAGCAGTCTGTGAAACATGTTGAATTCATGCCCTCTGTAAGATATTTGCATCACAGGTCTCCTTATTCTTTCTCACATCTGTTGAGGGCATATAACAGAAAGGGAACATAAGCCCCAGAGAAGGAGCACATGAGCTTCACAGCAGGAACCACTCCAACTGCCAACAAAAGGAATCGTATTACAGGAGGTAAAGCCAATGAAAGTACCACTTGAGATGCTACCATGAATAGAACTGCTTTCATTAATTGTGTTTGCAGGCATTACCATGTCAGGCAACCCTATCAAGGGAAAAACAAGGAGCATAAAAACAGATGTGACAGACCACAAAATGCTATGTTATATAAAACTAGTCCTGAGTCCACAACTGAGGTTAGTCAGTAATAGGCAGTGTCTTCCCCATGTGGAGTGAAAAAGAAGAGGGGGAAAAAACCCCATCTTGTTCCTGCCCGAGAAATATTATTCGTATTGTGTGTGGATGTGTGAGAGCAAGGGTCATCCATTTCTCAGCTACAATCAGCCTTTGGAAAGTATCTGACTCACACAGCAGGTAGCAGGTTTCAGCAATCACCATGCATCATGTGGGCCTGGCTGTCAGTGGAGTGCAGGAAAGCAGAAGAAACAAGCATACAGGGAGGTCAGCTTGCTGCCTTGCTGTCTTTAGTTTCTCCCTCCCTTCCACTCAGCCTCCTTCTCTATCTGTTCAAGCTCTACATTTGATGTGCCAGAGAAAAACAGTGCAGTTCAAATGCATCCAATAAACAAAACTGGCCTAAAAAATGGTGGATGTTCAACAATCTAATAGTTCTCTAAGGCAAAGGTTCCCAACCTACCATGGGTTTGTGTTGAACACCTATTCAATGCATGCTCTAAGCAAGTAGCAGCTTCCTGTCTATTGGGAAACAAATAGTTTCTAGTGCTCACAAAAGTAGAACTGTCTGAATTCAGTCTTTAATTTGTAATAAACTGGTCTGCACTATGTACCATGGTCTGGGTTAATGTTTCTTAATTCTGACTTGAGTAATAGTTGTGATTGCAGGCTATCAATAATCAGATAAAGCAGTTAAGCAGATGTACTGATGGAGAAGTCAGAGGAAGAAGCTTCACTGACATTACCTTGATTACTCCTGACTCTATGCATGAGCCAAAGGGATTTCAAGGGGGCTAATGTGAGGACCCGCCCCCTTACCAACTCCTCCACAATGTAGTATGTCAGTATCTGTATGTATCTCTCCCTGGTAATCTCCCCATGGGAGACTTGCATCTTCATTGCTTCCTGACTCATTCTTTTCCCTTTGGAACTCCATGATGCTTCTTTACCCTATATCTGATCCAACATTAAAGAAAAGTTTTACCAGAGATGAAACCTTATCTTCCTTCCTCCCTATTCTTTTCCCACTATTAGAGATACCCTGTAAATATCACCATGTCAGTCTAAGAGAAGGATTAGTGAGTAAAAAGTATATAAGTGTGAAAGGATTAGGTGAAGAGGGCCAAAGCAGTTCACATCGTTGCAGATATCGTGGTATTATTGGCACCTTTAATTTCAACACTGCCAGTGTAACTCTTCCTTACAACTGCAGCAATATCATAATAATGGTATATTGCATGTCATTAGTACAAAGCAAAACAACAGCTTTGCAATACAGAGCCCTAAGCTAAGTAACATCCGCATACATAGAGACATACGATCTGAATGTGATCTGTCACCTTTCGAATTGAGCTTTACGAAAGAGCCAAGCTTGATTATTTCTAAGAGAGCAGAGAGGTAGAGCCTTTGCAGTGACGAGCATCTGGCCCTGGGAAGGAGCTCTGAGCTGCTGTGGAGCGGCGGATCCTGNCTCCCTCCCACCGTGGGCGGTTCCTTCCCATCCCCGACTGCCCCTTCCCGTCCTCGGCGGCTCCCGCCCACCATTGGCCGCTCCCTCCCATTCCCAGCGGTGTTTCCGCCGGGCTCGCTCCCCTGGCTATATGGGTAGCTCCTGTCCTCTCCCCGCCTGCCCGCCTGGGGCTGAGGCTGGTTGGACCTGCGGCTCCGAACATGCTGGTGCAACACATCGGGCTTGTGGGGGCAGCAGCCGTGAACGCCTTGGGTGAAATTCCAGCAGAGACTAACGTGAGACATCTCTGGCGGTTTTCAATCCGTAAAAAAAATGTTAAGAATGTGTCAAAGAGGTAGTGAAAGTCGTCCCGCACAAAGCTGCATCTCTCTCTCGATGAAGCAGACGTGGATTGGGGCGTCAATCACTGGGAATGCTTTTCTTGGAAGTTGAAAACCACATGTTAAAGGAAACAATGAGTGATACACTTGTAGAATGATGTAATAGAACACCATGTGCTGTTGATTTTTTTTCTTTAACCGTCTAAAAACTTTCACAATTTCCTGCAAAGGCACATGCAGCACAGTAACTAACTTAACAAAGACCTCTTATAATTCCATGACAGAATGATTACCAGGAAAACTCCAACACCAAAAATAGAGGCCTCCATGGCAAGCACATCCCTCTCAAATATTATATATNAGTTTTAATTTAACATCTCAGATAGAAGTTGGCATCTACCCAGCAGTCTGAATCAGCAAAGTGTTAAAGGAAAAGCTTAGATGCTTTCCAGAAACAGGAGGGACTTAAGCAGATGTTTGAAGCTAAATATGTCTGTACGGGCTTTGCTGCATTTGAGAGCAGGAAAGCACAGAAATGTCAGCCCTGGGCTTGCATCTCCATCTTGACAAGTGTGAGAGGAGTGTTACCAACAGAGTTCAGTATTTTACAGGCCAATCCAATGGGAGCACTGAATGCCTGCATAAATGCACATCCCACAGGTTTCACTATGGAGGTATGACAGTAATACCACAAGTGAAACAAAAGTTTTCTTCCCAACATTCAAAATGTTAATGGGACAGGTTTCAATATGAAAAAGGAGGATACCAGGAGAATCCGAGGTTCCCTACTTCAACACAGAAAGAGTAAAATGTGTCTTTAATACATTTTAGTGTTGTGATCATTGTGTGATTATGTAGGTTGGTTCTATAGAGGCAGAGTGAAAAATGGCAGCTTTATTAAATGAATTTTCTATGAAAATTTGTTGTTGGATGGAGTTTGGAAAGGCATTCAGGATCATCCCATTTTTCTGAAAACAGGAAAAGAATCCTCTGTTTGACATAGAATCAGGGGAGGAGAACTGGAGAATGAACCAGATATTTATTTGATGCAGGTCAACAGTTACACACATGCAGTGGACTTACACAAGCTAAAGGAGCTTGGTATCTTGAGGAACTTGGATCAGTACTGCCAGTTGTCATCACCCCAGCTCATCACTCTTCCTCAAAACTGAAATAACTGAATGCTTTGTGTATTCTAGAGGGATTTGCTGGAGGAGGAGACTTTTCGTCTAATAGTAAATGATCCCCCTGAAAAACTGGGTAATTAATCAAGCCTGTATAGCTGTGATACTGTACCATAATAAGAGTGATTGATCACAGGGTGTACTGAGATGGAGACAGGTAAAAGAAATAAATTACTGACCTGAGCATATTAGGAAGTTTTGGTGTACTGTGTTTGGTGGTGTATTGGGGAACCTTGTCACACATCATCTAGTTAAAAAATAGCCCCATAGGAAAAAAAAAATTGGACTATAGAGAGGAAAAAGATCTAAAGAAAGACTTTTTTTTCTTGGCTATAGAGAGTGATGTAGGATGTAGCCATTTGTTCATAAGGTGTGACGTGTTTCCAGACTTAGTTCTTAGTAACTGAGAAACATAAATCATCAATATTTCCTAATCTTCCAGTAATTAATGGCATTTTAGATGGCAGGTCTTGGAGAAGCATTTCCTAGAAAAATGTGGTGAGGTTTTTTAATGAAATATTTGATGACATGAGAAAAGAAATTTGAAAAAATTGCTATGAAGAATGAAAGTGAGTAGCAACAAGCTGAAGAAATATTTTAGCACCATAATTGTCCTAAAATTAAGGGAGGTAAGATATAAAGAAAACCAGAGGCAATACTTCAGTATTTACTGAAGTAAATGTTGATTTACTTCATGGTAAATCAAAAGAGATTTACCATGAAGGAAAAGGAACTTTTCAGGTAACAAACACCAAAAGCATATACAGGTTTAGCAATCCTGTACACACTTAGCACAATTTAGAAAGTGTAAAGTTGTACTGTGGGAACATATAGTAAAAATAACACTAGCATAAGGTATTCTCCTACTGCCAGTTCTGCTAAGCAAATAGGAACTTCATTCTGTACCAGCTGCAGCATCCAAGTGGTCTACAAATGTGCCATATGGCCTGCAATACATAGATTGGTGCTCTAATACTATGGCTGCCCCCCACTGTACCCAAGTATGTAGGACATATGCTACACTCCATTACTTAATCATGCATTACCGTGCATCTGTAGGCATTAATTTACAAATTTCTGATACTTTTCCTTCAATTTAAAGGATTAAATTTTCTGAATTTTCTGTGGAAACACATTTGGATTCCAGTTAAACATTGGAATCAAACCTTCGTTGCACGCCTCGTGTTATTTTTATTGAATTAGGCATGTGAATCCATAAGCAGGTTTCTTTGCTTTGGCTGTTATGTTATGCTCGGATCTGTTTCGGGATGGAGAGAAATGTCTCAGTGGAATTTATAGAAGTTTTCAAGGGGATTATACATACATCAAAGACAAGAAAGAGTGAAACACTCGAACACTGAAGAAATTTAACATGCAAGTTCAATAGGCAATACTTAGGTTAGGGTAGTTTGTACATCAGGCTAATCTTTTGTAGGATATATTGATATTCATGTACTAAAAAAGGATTTGGTGAAAAATTCTTGAAATCAACAAAAGTAGAAAGGAAGAATTGCTTTCTGAATAAAGAATTCCATAAGCCTCTGTATTGTTCATAATTCTGCTGATTGTTGAACTCTTCATATTGAGATTTTTTAGGGTAGTAGAATAATTGCATAAATGTTTTAGATATGGTCTTTTAGGTGTTAATGGATTGCTCATAATTATGTAATTGTACCTTCTTCCAAAATATGTACCAGTAAAATGTTTGATTGTTTTTCAGTGTATTTTTGTCCCAAAGATTTAAAATTTCATGAGATACTGGACATAATTTTGTTCTCTATACTGTAAAGTCTGATTTTTTAAGAGGAATCCTTATTTTAATCCACAGAGTTAAAGTTTTCAAGGCTACATAGTTCTTATTTTTATATATTTTGTGTACAGGCAAAGTCAGCCTGTGAGTTAAATAAGCTCCTGATGGACAATCACATTCAGGAGAGGCTTTGTTGTGTCAGTGACTTCTCGTTCCCACTCTGATCATACTGTCTCCTAGATGGCAAATGAAAAGATTCTACAAAGAAAAACCTCTTTAAAAATAGCTTATCTTTTAAACTCCTTTATTATAGCAAAGTAATGGTTATATTACCATTCTCTAACACATCTTTAAATATGAGAATATCAGTATAGCAGTGTAAAAGTCCTCAAAATAGCTCCATCTGTTTTGGCATTAACTGCTGCAGAAAACCCAGTCTGTGCCAGATGCACCCTGGAATAAAAATCTATCTTTCCTCTCTCTCATCCACCTTTTTACAGAGTTCATGACAAAGATTATGTCCCTTTTGCATTGCAACATGCTCTCATGCAAGATGATGACAACATTGAAATAATCTAGCACGTTAAAGCTAATAATGGCTAATGAACAAATTTACACCTAAACCTACTACCACTTCACATACTGATCTTAGTTAATGGTCCCTGATAAGGTATTTTCATATACACAGGTAGCTGCCTCTTTAACTGTTGGAGAAGTAACCTGTAGATTTGTAGGGGAGACTAGGTGTACTCTGAAGGAGATTTTCACTTCTTTTTATGTCTATCCTAAACCAAAGCTGTTCTTTGGAAATGTGCATGGGGAGGACAAACTTATGTCAGAATCAGAGCACTGCCCTTTGCTTTAATCATATCCAGCATGTATTTATAAGCATATATTTACAAGCCTATGAAATTATCTTGAGTTATCAATAGCATAATGTGACCAAAAGCAAAGAAAATGAGTGTTTGGTGGTGACACACAAATTACTTTGGCCTATAATAAAGTAATTTGACTGAGGTCATATAGACAATTAGGAGCAAGAGGTTGGAGTTCTGGTTTGTTCTTCCATTATTAGACTTCTTTTTAGCTTTGCATAACTTCCCAAGATTCAACAGGACTCATTTTCTAGGTGGCTGTTGAAATAAATGGGGAGCAGCTAAACAGTAATGTAGGATCATTTTGCAATGTATGCCACCATGTGGAGACAACATAATTCATACCTTAGAAAGCTTGTACTATCTGATCATCAATATGATTATTTCAATTGGGATTACTTGTGGGGCATGAGGTTTGACAGCTCACTATCAAAATTTTTGGTTTGAATCTCTTAGCATGATTTTAGGTTTTGGTTTGGTGGTTTTTTTTATTTTTAATGGAAGCTTTTGTATTTGGGCATTTATCTGCCTGTCTGTCTTAGGCCTCAATTAAATTGAAATAGAGTTTTTGAACTCGTGTTTCCAGTTGGACGTTTTACAGGAACCATGATGACAGAAGGCTTAGTTCTCATTAGGAATTACAGTGGCTCAGCAGCACAGGTCATTTGAGGATGCTGATGCAGAAACATGGGATTAAATCAATTTTATATTTCCCCTTAATATCCTATCAGAATAATCTTCTTATCCCATATCATTAAATCACTTAAGAACTTAAGATGACGGCTAAACACAATTAGAATTTCTTAGAGGATATAATAGGGCATTGGAATATGGCTTCAAATACACATACAGGAAACATGTTCCTCTTCGAAAGGATTCTTTTCTCCAAGTGTCCTGCAGGGATTAAGCAATTTATACTAGAAAGCCCTTGGTGTAACTCCCTGTGCAACCAGAAGTGTTACTAGGTGGTCTAAGACAATTCAAAATCATTATGGTTGAGGCCACAATTTTGAAATATTATGGACATGGCATTTAAAATTTAAAATTGGAAAGGAGAGATAATTTTCTAACACACTTAAAACTGACTTACTTCATGTACAAATATGTGACTAATGGAAGAGAGAGGAAGCTCTTGGCTCTTTCAGTCCTCTCCTATTTTTAGTAAGTGTGCAGTGCCCTTCACTGTATTTTGATTAGCCCTTCTTTGAAAGAAGGGACTGAAACTTTCTCCTATCCTAATCAAAATAAACATTAATTTTAGGGTGCCTAGTTCTGTTAAAAAAGAGATCCTCATAGACATTCATAGGCTTAACAAGGTAAATTCCATGTTTAATTGTAAAGGTTGTTCAATTAGCAGTCAGGAATATACCTGGGCCGCCACCAAAAAGGTAACAAGTATTTTAGTGTTTTGGTTCTTATTTTTCAAACTGTGACTGTGTTTCCTTTATCAATGGGTTTAAAACATAGTGTTACATTCATCCTCCATTTGCTGGATAATGCAAATGTTGTATAGGAATGTTACTCTAACTAAATGGGTGCATGTTCATGGTGATACCCATTTCACATTTTAAAAGTTAAGAAAGCATTGATTCTTCTTGGTATAATCTATTTTTGATTCCATTGATGGCTTTCAATAAAAATATTTAAAGTTATTTAAACTTTCCAAGCAATCTTTGATAATGGGAAATCAGTTCCAGAGAAAAGTTAAGGACAAATAATTTAGTGTAAGAAGAAAAAATTCCTCTATTGTTTGTTTACTGTTTTAAATTTATCACAACTTTAATCCACTTGTTGTTCTGCTAATTTATGTCTGATCTCTCCCTGCCACTTGCCTCTTTTCTGTCAGGATCAGGTCCATTAAAACCCCTTCATCTCTTCATCTTATCTAAGATAAAGCTACCTAAGACAAAAACTTCTTTCTGAAATCCTCCTTTGCTCAGCTGCCACCTAATGATGGAGGCATAATTCACTCAAGGTCTCACTGGAAGACTTTCCATGAGAAAATTATTTTATGGAGTACTTGTGTGACTAACACATTTCAGAACCCACCAGCTAATGAGGATTCATTTAGTTGCCTCCTCAATCCCACTTCACCCAGGAGGGTACCAAACCATCAGGCAGTCCCTTAACTTGGAGGCAGAGGATGCAAGGAGGAATGTGACTTGTTCTCTCAGGACTCTGAGCTTTCTGTAGGGATCTGGGTTCTATTCAGGGACCACAGCTGTGTTTTATGCAATGCCTGTTTAAAGGAATTACTCAGTAAATTCTCTGCTGATTTGAATTTATTATGCTTTCATTTTTTTTTCCATATCATAGGGAAGCACCATCTTAATAGTGGCTAAGCAGAAATGATGGCAGTCTTGGAGCTCGTAAAAAGAGTATTTGTGGGCCAAGGTTTTCAAGACAGCCCACTTGAAAGACTGAGAATTTAACTGAGAATTAACTCTTTTTTTTTTTTTT
>VXBB01043980.1:1087523-1111939 GCA_013399915.1 Illadopsis cleaveri
TTTTTTTAATCTTCATTTCTATTCTTTCTTTCCATAAATTTCAAAAAGGAAAGTGTGCTTACTTAGATTTCATTGCTGACCTATGATTTGCTTGATTTGCAGTGGTGGATGATCCAAATGTGTCAACACAGAAGATTTAGGTAGCCAACAAAATGGGAATTGTGGGACGTGTGAAATATTGGGGAGCCAGTTGAATAATCTAGCCACAGAATGTCTCCACCACTGAAATTTGACAGAGATTCAGGTCCTTATGAGCTCTGCAGCCACCTCAGGACCACACCTACCTTCTCTTACAATGGCAGAGCCTACATTTCAAGCCTGTCTTTACAGCTGAAAGCTCTCTTTCAACTGTAAAAAACCCTGTACAGTACACAGAGACTGTGCCACTAGGAGATTACTCATTCCTTCAAAGGCAGAAACCACTTTTGTCTCCCAGCCTCCTGCAGTCCTGAGTCAGGGGAGCGAGGATGAAGTGTATTTATAATGAGCCTCTCTCCCCGCGCAGCCCTGATGCTCATCCGTCAGCGCTCCTGACAAGTCCTTAGCGCTGTGTCCACCCAGAAGGTAAATCCATCCTCAGCCACCGCTAAACGCTGCCCCAGCCCGGGGGATGCAGCCCCGGCGCGCAGCCAGCTTCTGCTGCCTTTTCCTCTGGTTTATCAAGAGATGGCAGCAAAAAGCTATTTAACCTTTGATCTCAGTGCTAGGGGCCTGTCTGTCACAGGCTCATGGCAGCGCTATCCCCGCAGTGTCCCCCGGGCACCACGGCCGGGAGCGCGGGGACGGCACCGGGACCGCGCACCGGGGTCACCACACCCGCCACAGGGACCAGGCTGCTGCGGGTGACACGAAATCTGACCACAGGAGGAGCCAGAGCTGTCCGGTGCCATCCATCAGGTATGGACGGGGCTTCCCCGAGACAGGAAAAGGGATGTAGGAAGGGGTAGGGCATGAGATGTAGATCGATATTTCTGAAGATGAGGAGAAACTAAAGAAACGCATTGAAGAACCACTCCTCCAACCCTCAAAAAGAAAAGAAAAGGGGGAAAAAAAGGCATGTGAAGAGTAAACTCTTTTAGGTGATGTAGACCTTCACCTTGGATTCATGGTGGTGGGATTTCCCCTTTAAGAAAGGGCTGCAAAATATTCAAAATATGCATGTTGCTATCATGATGCTATGCCCAAGGTGAGGGATACAGGAATGAACTTTCTGATTCACTGTGACAAGCTGGCAATTCATTTTCTACAGTGACATTTGTAAGAGCAAAAAACTGGTAACATAACATGTCAATAAAGACAGCTAGGAAAAAAATAAAATTCGACATGATCAGAAATATAATACCAGGCTCTATTTCAATTTTTTTTTGTTAGCTTTCTTGCTTAAGGTAGGAACAATTGACAAAATAAATGAATTTAAACTGATTTTTTTAAAAAAAATACAGTGGTCATTAATGAATTAATGACGTCATTATTAGGTCTTTGAGGATGCTTTCAGAAACTGATTTCAGATAAAGAAGATAAAGTGAGCTGTATTTCAAGTCAAGGCAAGCTCTGGAGCTTTCACTGTTGCTGACTTTTCAGTGTCACTGAGGAGCTGTCAACAGGTATGAAAAGGCACCAGCTGCTTAAATCATCCAGCAGTCATCAATCTTTTTTCAGTTGGAGACAGAGAAAATAAGAAATGTAGATGGATGGAAATTTAGTGTTCAAGAGGATGGAAAGAGCAATATACCATGCAAGATGGACCACCTTCCTTTCTCTTCTTCCTGTCCAGTGGCACTGTAATTGTATTTTAATCAATATTGGCCAAATTCCATTTTCCTCTCTAGAAATATGAATGGTATTTTTTTTTTTTTTTTTTTTTTTTTTCTGCTGGCAAAATGAAGTCCCTCCACAGTGGTTAGTTTCAGCTTACTTGAAATTAGAATTTAGCCTGAGTAGCAACAGGAAGCAACAAGTAAATGACTTTTATTTTACTATGTGGAAACTTATGCTGTGATTGATAGTTTTATCAAATATTTTGTGTAACATTTTCTGTTATGATACAAAGAATAAATCTGGATCAATAAAATTTGATATAACCAAAGAATTGTTTCTAAATTAACATCAAGAAATGTGATGCTATTGATTGTCTTAAATTTCTTATATTTACTCTCACTTTTAAATTTCTTAAATCAGCTCTAATATCAATCAACAAGATTAGATTAAGAAGACCTAATGAAATTAGATTAGCAACAGGACAAGTGAATAAACATCTCTCCAAACAGCATAGACTCCATAAGAGGATTGTTTCCTGAGGTATGTCTGACGTTTAGTGAAAATTATATTATCCTTTTAATTTAATAAATGACATAATGTTTTCTTTTCCTGCCTGGATGCTAGAAATCAAAGAGATATCTGTAGAAGATGTATGTGTGAGCTCTGCTACTTTGGGTCAGTCTCCATGTTTATCTCAGAGCATCCGCCAATGATATGTCTAATTAGTTGAAGGAGTCTTAAGTGCTTTATGTCATGACATCACTAATGAAATCACCTCTGGAGGAAATATAAGCTTGAATTCAGAGCTCAAATGCCTGACTTCATAGGGTTTTGACCATCAATATGATTCTAAGGCTTCCAGTGACAACAAATATAAGCATTAAAGGAAATAATTTTGTAAAAAAGACATCACAGGAAATTTAGCTTTCCTTTGTACCCTTTTTCAGTCTGAGTTCTTTACAGCACTTACTAAGGAATGGCAACCAGCTGAAGGATGCTGTATCATTGCATTAAAATTCCAGACACCATGAAATCTCTATCTGTGGGTAGAGACTTTGCAAAATCTCTCTCTCATCCAGATGTCCCTCAGTTGAAGAGTAGGGGTCAACTATTAATAGGTCAATAAGAATTTTGGAGCATAGCGTTTGGCAGCTCGCATATAATTTCATAATTCGCCAGGCAATTAAAAAATTAGTAGCAGCCCAAGTTATATTGCAAGTATAATATTAAAAAAATGACAGAAAATAAGCAGCTGATTCCTAGATTATAACCCTGGGAGTTCAAGAAGTCTCTCTCTTTGTCTAGTAGAGTTACTGTAAGTTTTCTCAAAAATCAGTTTTCTTTACTCTAGGTAGAACTTTCCCTCTGCTTAAATGTTACAGAGTAACGCAAATAAGTGTGTGAAGTGTGTCACAGGTCAACTTAGAGCTGAAAGGTAGCTTGGTAACTATTGAGTTTCCTCTTTTGGTGTTATGTTTTTCAGAATAACAGTTTGAAAGATCACATGAACAGTTTAGGCTGCCATGGATCAAATACTGCAAACATGTACTGATGACATTCCAGTGAGTAGGACATTTCATCCTTCTCTCAACCAACTACTATCTTTACTGCTGTTGAGCTTTATTACACAGATATAGTGTAATATATCTGCTTTTGCAAGTACAAAGCTGCCATATCAAGTATCATTTGGAATTCAGACCATTCAGCAACTGACATGTTTGCAAATAGATATGTCTTAAGAAATGTGGTGTGATGTTGATTTGCAGGAAAGTTAGTTGTTTATTCTTGTGGTAAAAAAATAAAGTACAGAAAATGTTTGGTTTTAGTAAGATGGGAAGCCGTAAAGTTTAATGAAAATACTGTCAACTTTATTTGTATTGTTTTAGGCTATGATGAAAAAAATTGCAAAATAGAAATTGCAAAATATATTACGTGAGTGGCAGAATGTGACAGGAAATTTCCACAATGCATGTAATCATATATTTCATACTATACTATCAATACAAAATTGAGAACAAATATTTGAAGAGCTAATCATACAGGAACATATACTATGCTTGCTTATGTGGTAACTATAGGATGTCAGCAGTGCAGACATAATTTTGAGATAAAAAATCAGTATATTGTCAAAAATTTTTTTTAAAAAGTTCAGATTTCTCTGAATCCATCCAATTAATTTGCTTACTTTACAATATTTGTGTAACAGTTTTTTCTAGGGTAGTTATTGTTTCATTTCAAGGAGCAATGGTGTATGGTACCATTAGATGATTGTGGTGGTCCTGAGGTGCTACTGCCTTGTGATTCTGAATACTACTGCAGCTCCTGGTGACTTTCTTATCTGCTACCAATCCAAGCCAGGACTCAGAAGAGGCTTCAGCTTAGTTTCTACAGCATACAGCAATACAGTGCCAGGCTGGCCCTTGTCTCTAAAGCTAGGGATTTTTCTGTGTCCCTGTGGATGTGCAGTTTCCACAGCTACCAAATTGAGAAAAAGAGCAGCAGTGAATTTTTTAATCACATGTCTGGATTTGGAGGAATCCTTTCTTTACCGACAACAGCAGCAACTCCCATCAGATAAGTCTTGTGCTACTTCCACCCTTGCCAAAGATGCTTGACTCTCAGTGCTCTGGACTGTGTATCATCTGCCTGCTTTTTGTGTGTTTTGTTGAGGGAGAAGATAATTTCCACTTTTCTTGCTGTCCAACAGAAATGGATTCAGGATTCAGGATTCATTGGGTCAGAAAAAGAAAATAAATTGGTGACTTAGGACATTTGAAACTCTTATATTTCATGTTCTAAGGACTGGACAAAATACCTAACGTTTGGAGATTAACACCTTGGTTTGTTTTCATGCACTGTGAAGCAATGTCAAGAGGTAGAGCTGACAGCACTTTCCTGTGCCCTCAGATGCCTCTGTAAACAGGTGGGTAAGAGTTGTTCCTTGCAGATATGGATCTAAAAGCACTCAAGGGGAGAACAAAACTGAAAATAAGATTTTCTGACAGAAGAACAACAAAGATGACAGCAGATGGTAGGAGGTTGCCTGTTCCCTGTGACACAATCTTGTATCTAACCATTTCTTATTTGCTGATAGACTCTCAGAGATTGTCTATGGAGGCTGAAGCTCATCTCTGGTAATATCTGATGTCCAGGGGATTCAGCAGCTGACCCCTTTGCAATGTCACTTGCAGGGTGCACATGGAAAGTGCCCTATTCATCACTTTTGTGACAAGCAGTGTTCGAGCCCTTTCAGTAAGAACTCTAATGCCATGAAGTCTGACTAATCTTTGGTCCCAAAATATTGCTTCTGTAGTGATGAATATCTGGTTTGGAAGGTGAATTGTTGTGCTGTGTTAACCGTAGCCAGCTGCCAGACATCCACACTGCTCTCACTCCTCCTCATCAAGATGGGGGAGAAAGTGAGGCCAAAAAAATAGCTAATGGGTCAGATAAAGACAGGGAGATCACTCACCAATTGCAATCATGAGCAAAACCATCTCAACTTGAGGAATATTAATGTAGTATATTCCCACTTAATAATAGACTAGGATATTGAAAAAAGGGAAAAAAAAAATTAAAAATATTCCCCCGTTCTGCCTTATTCCCAGGCTCAACTTCTTTTCCAGTTCTTCCACTTTCTCCTCTCTGAGTGGCTCAGGAATGACCATTGTGGTCAGTTCATAATGCTTCATCTCTGCTGCTCCTTACTCTTCACACTCTTCTCCTGCTTCAGTGTGAGCTCTCACCCATGGCATACAGTCTCTGACAAACTTCTCCAGTAGATCCTTCCCAAAGGCTGCACTTCTCCAAGACCTGCTCCAGCACAGGTCCTCTGTCCTCTCCCCTGCTACAAAAACTTTGCCACACCAACATCGAAACATTGGCTGAAATGCACTGCAATTGCACAGCTGGGTCCTTGCTTAGGAACAGCAAAGGGTCAAACTTGCTCTCACATGTCAGTCTTGCCTTCTCCAGACAGCTGTCCCTTTCACAAAAGCCCAGGACCTTCTTCATGTATCTATACAGTTTCTTGCCATTTTTTTCCCAGTTCCTGTCCTAAAACTGTTTCATCAGTTTGCTTATTTTTTCAGAAAGTCCCCAAGGCAAGGTTTGTTCAATCTGAGAAAATATTCTAGGAAAGCGTCACTATCAGTGGCTGCCATCTTCCAGTGCCTCCCCTAAGCAACACCTCCAGCTGGTGTAGGGGATTTTGGAATAGACATACTTTGAAAACACCCATCTTTCTATTGTTGCTCAGTTAGAAAGGGCCTTTTCCTACAAAAATCTGTAGGCTTCTTTTTCTGATCTATTTTTCCCATTATGACTTCAGCTCACAGCAATACACATGATGTAATTTTGGGCTAGCTAGCTTGGATGCCACTAGTCATCCAATAATGCTAATAATGGCAGCATGTCTCAGCAAACTCTGTAAAGTTGTGAGCGTCTGACCCAGGGTGAGCTGTGCTTATACTGATCACTCTTGTTATCTGCTTGCACAAGTCTGTGTGAGCTGCTGTCTGTTTTAAGTTAACCAAACCTACTTTTTTTTTCCAGATTCTGCATTTTTCTAAAGCACCTGTTCTCCTCTTCAATCTTTATTTTCTTGAAGGGTGAAAATAGGTTTTATTTTGAAGGTAACATTCACACTCTACAGTCAGATCTTTTCAGTTCTTAATTGTTTTTTATATCAGCCTGTGATAGTCTTGCCTTCTTAATGCAAGATAAACAAGGTAGTAAACAGGAAAAGAGAGTTATATGACTTAAGGGAACAGCACTAGAGCTCAAATTGGCAGTCACAAGCCACAGTGACAGATTCTGAATTATAATAACATCTATTTAAGGTGGATTAATTTAATCCAATTTCTGTTTTATGGAAAGATACATATTCAGGAATAGTATTTGAAGATAGTAACTGAAATTGTTCCCACTTTATATTGAAGAAGCTATCCTAGCAGAATTTGTGGGAAAAATATGTTGTGATAAAGACTGAATTTCCTTAATAACCTATGCAAAATTTATAAGACAGTATGTTTTAAACATTGAACGTGCTACAATTCTTTTTCTTTTTCTCCTTAGAGAGTAAAAAGTGAAATAGGTACCATAGAGACCTTTAAAATACTTCATGCTTTTCCTTTATGTCATTGAATATTTGTCAGCCTGAAAAAGAAAGCTGAGATTATATCAAAAACAAAACACACCCCTACTGTGTATTAAAGAAAGCAAATTATTGATATAAAATTGACAAAGGATTTATTAGCTTTTGGGTTTTGATCCTGTTGATATCTATGTACCAATGAATTCCCTTTCCAAAGATTTAAATAAATTCAGTGATGAATCTTCTTGCAGTGGTTATGGAATAAGTATAACCCTAAGTGAAACATTTTAAGGAAAATTAACTTTTTGTTAACAGGGCAAAGTTGGCTTAGTTCTGAGATGGAGTAATTTATGAAATTGCATAGTTGAGTGTAAGAGTGATGGAATAAAAAAGACTACCTTCTCCTTCTTCTTTACTCCCTTTTATTCTGCATCATTTTTTGTTCAAGATGCTTTCTCCTTTTTCTGAGAGAATGTCTGGGTTCCCTGGCAGGGAATGACTGCCCCAGGTGACTCTTGAAAGTGCTTACAAGGAATGTGTGGGAGGCAGTACTCCCTTCAGTCGGGGAAAACCAAAAACCTAAGCACTTTGGATGGAAGCAGCTCTCCTCATGGTGAAGTAGAACAAAGCTGGCCAGGTCACTTGATCAATCAATTATTCTTCCTGTTCTACTTCAGAATATGATGAAACCAGTCATTTTTAGGGGATCAGATCCATTACCTGGGCTCTGGGATACAGAGTTCACAAGCTGTATGCAAAATAAGGAGAAATCTTGCCAGCTGTGATCTTTTCAACACACCCTCCTCCTGTTCCTCAACTCCTGCAAATTTTGCCTTTGAGTAAATAGGGTTTGAATATAGGATGAGAAACAACATCTACTAGCCCTGTTATTAACAAACAACATTAACAAATCAAAATTTAGGGGCAAGTGGTAGGTTTCAACCTGGAAAAAAGTAGGATAATTGCATAGTGGAGGCATTTAGTTGTCTGTGTTGCCAGGTCTAGGCTGGCGCAGCACAGCTCTGTAACTTTGACTTGGTTTCACTGAGAAAATTGACTTGAATGTGTGCTAAAACTGTGCAAGATAAGAAAACAAACGCATAGAAGTTAAATTTTTGCAACTGCAGTGGTTAGCAGGAGGGGATTAAATGAGGAAAACACTTTCTTGAAGTATATAAAATTCCAGGAATAGAGGATAAAAGCAGTTGAAAACTCAGCAACCCTGATGATCAGCTCATTTGAAGGAGCAGTGGAGACCAATCCTCACTGACATGACTGATGACTGCCAGGCCAGGGACGATGCACTGAATGTCTCATTAAGGTTGTGAGAATATCAACACCTAGTTCTGTAACTCACTAATCCTAGATATATCATTTGTATCAGCCAATAAATGACTGCGCTGCACTCTCAAATTGGCTCTATTCTGCTTGAAAACTCTCCTTGAAAGTAAAAGGTGGCTGAAGCACCCAGGGCCATTTTGCCTTGCCTTGGGTGTTGCCCCCACAGCTGAAGCCCATCTCTCCTCTCAGCAGCCCCAGTTGCAGCCCACTCCTGTCTCCACAGCAAACACCCACATACCATGGCCATGCAGAAGGAGGTGGTGGAGACGACAGTGCCACCATACTGGGCTGTGTCTGTCCTCTCCTGTCATTGCCTGCAGAGTTTTTCCTTCACCTAGTATTTCTCCAAAGATTTACTCCATTAAAATCTTTGGGGTCTGCAAATAAAAGATTTTTAAACTGTCTGAAAATCAAAACTGGTAGGAAAAGAGCTGAATTTCAAAGGAAGTAGTATGATGAGGGTTTTAACCCTAAAAAAAATGTTTTATTTCTAAATATGTTTATGTGGTGCAGCTAGGGGTAAAGAGTAATGAGTAATTCTAGAGTAAACCACCTGTGGCAAACTAATTGTTCTTCAGCAATAACTCTTAGTAGTACTTATTTTTAAATAGAAATTATTTTTGTTAATGTATATATTATACCTGTGCTCTAAGTTGCACTAGTTTCTATTAATTAAATGTAACATTGTATAAATTACTGTCTGCATTTCCCCGAATAAGAGAAATGAACTATTTGTCACCTATTTGACATAAAGGCATCCATGTCATTTTTCTTGCAGATAGTTATTCTTCAAGGAATAACCCGTAATATGGAGAAAACCAAACCCAAGAGAAGAAAATAATGAAACGGGCAAAGGTGTAACAGTCAATTTCTCACATATCAGTTTACTGCAGAGAACTGATGTCAGTTCTTCTGCCGATGGTTCAAGTAAAAAAGTGGAGCTTTCTCAGATGATCCAAATCTTGCTCTTATTTACACCATGGTTAAACTTCAACTTCAGTACCTCAATCAGTTTGAATTACATGCTGCTTACTCTAGGCCCTTGGAGCAAAAAGAACAATTTATCACAATTCACATTTCCTCAAACTTTTTGTTTGGCCTCCAAGACTCTGAAAGAAACACAGATAATTTTTTATATGAGAAGGGTAAACATTTTGAAAAATAGAGAACCATTCAGATTTTTTGAGAGTGTACGAATGACTCTCATAGAGACCAAAGGCTTTTTCCTTCAAGTGAGGAAAAGTGGCAAGACAAGTGAGGGAGCCATGTTCCTCACAAGGTGTTTCGTGAAGTGATGGTGACCATAGAGCCTGTTCCAGTAGCAGATAGGAGTGCCAGGTAAAGGAATTAAGTGCCTAATAAAATCCTTGAAGGAAAAGTAAAACCTCATAGTCTCTGTTGGTAGTCAGCTGAACTATAACAAAATTATTTTGAGGAGAACAGTTGGATTTGGAGCAATATTTTGAGTGTATGTGTCCTGTAAGGTTCTTATTACAGGAATATTCATAATAGCTGGGCAGAAGATCCTAGGCCTTGTCCTTCCACTTTGAATTATTGGAAAATAACCCACGTAGTGAGCCATGTAGGTGGGAAATAGCTTGTCTGTGAATGCCATCAAAGAGAATGAGTGGGTTGGGACTCTGAACTCAACAGCATCAGGCTTTGTTGCATTCTTTACAGAAAATATTTATATCTGCAGCCTTTTACAAGTTGGAAGGTCCATGTGCCCAGGTCTTCTATTACATCCAACTCAAGTTGTTCTGTAGGAAGAAACATTCAAAACCATTTTTGTCTCAAAAGAAAAATTATCTTTGAGAGTAAACATCATTATTTTACTTGGAAATAAATTGCAGAGATTTATTACCTTAATTACTGCTATCATTATTTCCAAAATTAGGAACCAAATAAAATGTTTTCTTTGTAATAGAATTAAAATTTTCTCGAGGATTAATCTTTTCCACTTTCAAAGAAAATCCTCTTGATAGAAGTACTTTATATAAAGTAGAGTATGTAAATGCTTTTCTCATTGACTTTTTTTTCCCTCCAAAATACCTGACAGAAGGATTGTCAATCTTTGAGCATGGCAGAATCCTCTTGTATTTTCCCAGATAGAAAATTACTGCTAGGAATTTGTTTTAACTCCATATTTCTGGAGCTTTTCTGGACCAGGTACTTTGAAAATAATGTTCTTAAATTAGAGTTTTGCTTGTTATGATTACTTGATCAGATCTTAGCCATATTGGTAGGAAAATATTGGAGAAATCTCACTAGTCAACAGAAAAGAAACAAAGATCTACTCCTACAGAAGAGCTGCCTTGGGGAATATGTGTTGAGCTCTCAGACATGAGCTCACTAGAACCAGGAACAATAAGGCTATTGGAAAAAAAATGCTTTATTCAAAAGAGAAACTGCTGAAATTACTAAATTATTGCTAATGTAGGAGATGATTGCAGCTCAGCTGCAGAAACCCGTGTTCCATCACATACACAAATAAAACACCTAGTGAAGGCTGTGCAGAGGAGTTGCTGTACTGCCAGTCTGAAGAGCTGTGAGGACAGGCGCAGACAGACCAGAGAGAGG
The DNA here is from genome assembly GCA_013399915.1 of Illadopsis cleaveri. Classification (NCBI taxonomy): domain Eukaryota; kingdom Metazoa; phylum Chordata; class Aves; order Passeriformes; family Timaliidae; genus Illadopsis; species Illadopsis cleaveri. Next base: position 1,098,298 of record VXBB01043980.1, read on the forward strand.
TTGAGGGGAAGCCTCCTCGAGAGAGGTGTGTCCTGGAGCATGAGAGTCCCAGGCTGAGCTGCACATTCCTATAGCTAGAGAAAGACCTGTCTCTTGTGTACACAGGTCAGGCTCCAAATCAGTCACCAAACACTGTATTTCAAGAATTGCTTCAGCATAGCACATCTTACTTTTTGTTTGAAAGTGGTAACAGTGGAGGGATTTGATTTATTCTATAGAGGCCATTAACACAACAGGTCAGTGATTTCCTACAGTGAATGGAGAGACACATTTTTACACATTTACCATGCACAGAAATAACTTATTCTTACCGCCAAAATATGAGTAGGCTCCTGACATGTTACATGGAACTGTAAAAAGGAATATTATATTTAAAGAAATCATTAATTCAAATATGGAAAAAGGAAATATGTATTTATATTGGTTATTAGGTGTAGAAATTCTTAACATTCATATACCAGCTTCACCAGTAGTTTCAGGGCAAACAAAAATGAATTGTCATACTAGAATAAATCTTTTAGTCTTGATAAAGACTTTATAATCTTCTCTATAATAAAATTAACAAATATTCTTTACAACTATAGCACAACAGTTTTATGATTAAAACAAAATTAACAAATATCTATTAAAAATATGAACTGAATTAAAATTTTATCTTGACTTACTACTACAAAGTCATTCAAAGTCCAATAAAGTAATTCCTTTGGCTCCCATTTATGATGAGTCAGTGCTTTGTCCTAAACAACTTACATATGTTTCATGTCTTAAGAGTTACAATGTCTATATACAAAATTGTTTAAATACACAACTTAAATATTTATATAGAACTGTTTTAGCCATCCTCTGTCTGTCAGAAATACAGTAGCAAAGTACTACAGGTGTGCTATTCTGTGTTAATGTATAACTCTTTTATCTCCAAAATTATAAACGTAATAATGTTTCTCTGCTGTTCCAACAGAGACCCTCTGACCACAGAGAAAGCCCTCTATAGTATGCACCTGAAAAATTAGAGAAAGGGAAGAAAACCCCAAGACATTGTTTCAGTCTGACCATAATTCACTTTTTGGTACTCTATTTGGTCTGCAGGTAGGTCATTCTGTCTATCTTTCTCAGCTCCAGAAAAATAGACTCAGGTTACAGCCTTTCCTTGCTTGCATGGCTGTGCACAGAAGTGTGACAGCATATGGTGTGGGAATAAGCAAGAGAGGTAAAGGATAAGATTGATTTTCAAAAGGCAATCTGTCTGAGACCTCCAAGACAGACAAATTGGTTTCCCCAGAGTCTGACCTCTGTGAAATGTTAAGATAAAAATGTTGGAAAGTACTGGAGCATAAATGCTCTTCTGATCTTAGGCTATATAGTCATGATCCAGACCATCTGCTGGGAGTCTTACATCTATCACTTTCATTGCTTTATATTAAAAAAAAAAAAAAAAGAGGTTTCAAAGAGCTCTGAATTTTTCAGGTGTCATTGTAAAGATGGATACTAAAAATCAGTTTTATTTTCCATACTTGAAAGGCTAGTTCATAGTAAGTAATGGCCAAATGCTGAGGCATTGTATACTAATGAGACATAGGGAGTGTCCAGTACTTGGGACAGTGACTTATATTTTAATAGCTGACTGGCAAAACTCAGTTCTGGCCAAATCTGTATCCTGTCTCTTTGCTGCAATGCATTGTATCAGACTTCACTGAGTCACTGTCATTTTAAAACTTCTAGTTTCAAAGCCACTAATGTTTTAATTTAGTTGCCAGCAAATGCTCTGACCTGCCTGATATTAATTCAGGAGAACAACAAAGCATTTGTGCATGGTAATTTCACATGTAAATGTTACTATAAATTATGGTATCACCAAGAATAATTTTTTTATAGCACTTCAGCTCACAAGATGAAGATAGGTTCAAAAGTCCAATGCATACAGTATATCAGTTTACTTCCTGTAATTATAATATGTTTTATGTTAATATTCAAATAATTGGATTTATAGGTCACAATTTGGGGCTTGGGTGCTTTGATATCATCTGACATCTCATCTGAAGGACCAAGTTCCTCACTGAATCTTTCGTAAACTTTTAGTAATCTGCAAAATGAACTTTTCAACGTCTACTCAAGTAGTCTTTCTAGTTCAGAGGTAACTTTGTGATTATAATGGATTCTGATACCATGTAATTAAATGTTAAATATTTTTAAAATTTCTTAGTTAAATTTGAGACTCTATTCAATTATTATTAAGATATTCCTGTATCTTTTACCCTAGTTTCCTTTGATTTTTGCTTCTCAGTTATAGCTTTGAATTGCTTAAAATAAATGCAGGTCAGAAGTTTGCTAAGATGTTGTTATACATTGATTGCTAGTGATAATCTCAGTGGTTTTTGAGTGACTTCTAATTCATGTGGTATCTAAGTCTATTTTGATTAGATGCTTGGGGACAATACAGGATAAAGGGGAAAACTAAATATGGAATGACAGTTTAAAAAAACACAGTCCTTTTAAATGCAGGTCCACCAAAATGAGCATCACTTCTTCATATTCTTTGCTGTGCGTTGGAGTCTCCATTCAGTAAACCCTTGTTGAAGAATTGTGAAAGGTTTGACAGATGAATTGCTGAGGTAATTACTTAGTTCCTTTCCATCTCACTAGCTTTTTGTCTGATAAATGAAGGCTTAAATTCTGGTTTCAACAATTCTAATCTCAATAGCACAGTCAATTACAGTAAAATGCCTATATATTTTTTCCAGAGTCTGGCCAATTTAAGATTCCTTCCTTCCAGTTGTTTATTCTTAGGTCAAGAAATAGCATATATATGATAAATTTATCCAGTCACAAATAAAAAGGAAATGAAACTTTCAGTGACAGGTGCATTTTTAGCTGATGCTGTTACCATCTACCAAATAATACCTCAATTCTGTTTTTAAGCAACAAATAAGTATAAAATGGAACCTAAGAGAGAAGATTACTCCTTTATATAAATATCTCACAAATAAAAATAAGGAGAGAGAAGAGCCTCTACCAGGACAAAAAACTAACAGACAGTGTTGTCACAACACATTTTCAGAGATTTAAGAAAAAAAAATAGTATACTTGCCAATATAATGTTTTCTGAGTATATTGTGGCATTTCTTTTGGCAGTGTAGCTTTCATAATTGCAATAGTTACAGTGTTTTAAGTTTCTAACATCACTGGTTTTGACACTATTCTGTTATGATTTTCTTTTCTTAGCTAACTATTACAGTGTAGTCAGTATTCATTCTGTATGAACTAAGGCTACATTAAAATCTCATATAGTTTGAATTTTACTGTCAGATACTGAAGAATGCTGATTGTCAAACATTTCATTAAATTCTATACATATCTCATGTAGCTTGACTATAAATGCCATGTCTAAATCTAAACTTTTCAGAAGTGTTTCATAACTCTCAGTAGTGCCCTTAATATCAAGTATCAGAATTCCTGATATATAAAGAAATTAACAAATACATTATTTCCTGCACATGTTATTTCAGTGAAAAGTTTTCTTTTCTCCATTTAGTTGCTTTGGAAATTAAAGCTCCATGAAAGCCCAGTTTAGCACATTAGCTAGTTTCCTGAAGTTTGATTATGAATTACTTTCTATCTTTGCAGGAAAGACATTCTTTATGTTAGGCAAAGCACACATTTCACTGTCAAGCTTGACATTCTTCTTTTAGCCCTTTGACATGTGAAATAAAATAGAACCCAGACTGCAGTGGAAAAGGTGCTTTTTTAAATTTCCATAAACAGAACTGGCTTATGTCTTACAGTCAAAATGATCCTGTCAAATCCATATGTCTTTCTAAAGCTCAGATGTGATTGTTGCAAACAAAAATTTAAAACTGATACAGAATCGTAAGGTGTTACTTGGTGAGATCACTGTCAATGTTCACCTTTCATTACATTTGTAACCTTAAATGGGAAACAAAAAGTCAGTACACATGTATCCAACAGGAAACATCACATAATCGGTTAGAAAATAGGTAATTCTGGAGACATACACTCTTTGATTCACCATATTTATTAAAAGGAAGGTTTCTGTCCCAATATAACTAAAAAAATAGGCATACCATGTATATTTGTAATCATAAATGGAATAGTCTGTGTTAAGATTTGACAGCAGAGAAAATAAAGAAAAAAGTGAGAGTTCTTCTCACATACTCTTACATCTTTAATATAAGCTAAGTACTAAAAAATTTTAGACATTAATTTATTGCTCCTTTCCTAAGGGCTTTTATGCCCTTTCTGTTACCTAATTGTCTCTGTCTAATTTATTTGAGGCTAACACACTTACATAGGGAAAAAAAAAAACACTTCCAAATTCCACTAGCTTCTCAGAATGGTGATTTTGAACAATACTGCTGATCATTATTTGTATCCTTTTGCAGGTAGATGTAGTCTAGAATAAACATTTTTGAACTCTTGTAGAAACTGTGTAGAAAAAGAATGAGAATTTTAAAAAAAGTCACAATGTCCTAGTGTTACAAATGAAAATGAGGGAAACCCACAGTGTAATTCTTGTCATTACACTGAAAATTTTGTGTAGTTAGGGTAAACATGCTCTCTGTTGTTTCTTTAAGAAGGTGGTTATTTTTCACTATTTAGCATTTTATTTCTTCACTTTCAAAGCTGCCACTGTGTCACATAAGAAATTTCATTTCTCATTACAATTTCAGCATTAGTACACATTAAGTGTCAGCATACACAGCTAAATGAGTACCAGTTTTTTTCAGTTGGATATGAGGGGTCTTCATTCATATAAAGCACTATGTTAGACCAGGCTGTTGTATAACACGTGTTTTTTCACACCTGGAAGTTCTTTAGAGGGAAATCTGCTGCTGTTAGTGGAAAAGAACTACATTGTCATGATGTTCACCTGAAAAAAAATTGTACCCCAATATTACCACACATCCAACAACCTTTCCATATGCTTAGATAAATAGTATGTTGAATTGGAAGTGAGGTGAGACCTTGTATTTGAAATTGCAAAATATTCCACATTTCAGTGAGTGAAACTTTGTAAGTGTGGGAAGCCTCAATATTACTCACAAACCTCAATATATTCATGTAAAAAATGCATTCACATTACAGTATGAAAGATACCCTTTGTTCTCTCTACCTCTGTCCTAACTTTTGAATTCTCGGTATAGATTTATCTAATGATTTTTTAAGATGTGCGTTTGTTCTTATAAAATAATATAAAATCATTCTTACAAAAAAAATTGAAATCAGTAGTGTCAAATATTGCAGGTGAGTTTATGGACATACGCATGAGGCAGCAGTGACAGGAAAAGAGAAATTAAAGAAGATAACTATGTTAAAGTTTATTCAGAAAAACAATTTCTGTGGGTTTGCTAATGCTTCTTTAATTAGAAGTATAGGATGCATGATAAAAAATTACAAACATATATGTGCATACACATGCACATAGAAACTCATTCTGAAAAATGTCTACTGTTTTGGGACCAAGTTTTCTTCTCCTTTGTGTTTAATTCTGTTTTCATATTTCAGTTTTTTGAAAGGTTTAGCTTTTATTTTAAGCAGAACATTCACTTTTTTATCTGATTGTTAGTGATGTGGATACTTTTTAATAATACATATTTACATGAGATATGTGGAAAGAATTTGACTCCAAAAAATTCTATTAATATCTCTATTTTACAAATTATAAAAGTATCAGAGCTTTGTGTTTGTTATATTTAAATCCAGAAGGGAAAATAGAAAATATTGATACATACAATTTGTGAGCTGCTTTAATGCAGTGGAGGTAGTCATGAAAGACCTTAATGAATTTAAATATGGGAATACTTCAATTTTCAATCACACCCATAGAACTTGCCAATTCCTTGCTCTCATTTTGCATTGGCACGTGGACAGGTCAAAGTTGTCCCAAGGGTTTCTCCTAAAATGGAGCAAGTAAAAATGCCACCCTAACTTTTCTCATTCTCTGTATAAGCGGAAAGTTACCTTCCTTTTGTTGCTGCTTGCCTTTGAGATCAGGACCAAGTACCAGGACAGAGAAGGAGACCTGAGAGCAGGGAAAGAAATCTCAAAGATCTGAAATAATTCTGGAAAGTTTTCAAAACTACTGCATTTCAAGTTTTTAGGTTTGAAATCATTACACATGTATGTAACTACATCATACTTTGTTTCACAGGCTGTTTCACAGCCAGGTCTCACAGGAGGTTTTTTTACCTCTTGCTTGTGCCATAGCATCCATTTACAAGATTCTCACACTTGCAAACTTGACTGCTGTGTAACTGTTTTGGTGAAAAACATTAAGCCTACTCAGAGGCTTTTGCAGTCTGTGAGATTTAATGACAGATTTCCAGTTCTTGACTATGTTTGACATTTTGTCTGAGAACAAATTTTAGACTGAGACCTATATTTTCAGTGTCCAGAACTCTTTTTACTTGGTGAAACCTGATTTTGAAAGTTATAAGAAGAAATAGTGTTAGTCCATTTTAGGCTGGTAAAAAGTTACAATTTGGGTTCTGAAGATTATTTCAGTGTTTATAAAATTGAGGGCAGAGGGAGGGAAGAAGAAAAATAATCATTCTTAAACCCCTATTAGAATTCTATGGATTTATGAGTGAAAAAGAAAAATATGATCCTGAGCTTCAAGGTAATCAGACAAAAAAAAAAGATAGCTTCTGTCTTCTTATAAATATCTTCAGTGATCACTTAAGCTGAAAGTCCTCCCTCTAGATGATTTCCCTATGAGTCACATGTAAATTCTTGGTCAGACTGTACTGATTTTTCCTGGTCTTTTGCAGTAGATCATCTTGGCATACTCCTGGGGTCAATAACTAAAAACAGTTAACTAGAGAGGGGAGAGAGGTACTAAAAAAGTTTGACGTGGGTACATTTCTGGAGCTGGAGAGGGGTAGTACCTCTGCTCTGTGACACAGCCCTGCAATTCTGCCCCCTCTGTGCTGTGTGTATTCCTGCTCAAACAAAACCTGCACAGAGACATCTGTCCAAAAGCACTGAGGAACTTTGTACTGTGTGAAAATATGCCAGCCTACCATTTCAGAGAGGTTTGATCCAGCCTGAAATATTACCTCATAAACTGTACATTTTAAATAGACCACCAAAAATAATACAGGGGAAAATAAATGTTTTGTTTCTTCTGATGCAGTTTAAAACAACCGTAAGATTTCACCAACGTGAAACTTACTAAGGCTTAGAAGAAATTGAGAAGCAATTATTTTAGTTAAAGAACCATAAAAATACGCTGAGGCTAAATGTGAAATGTTTAAATGAATGAATAGCAACACCTTTGCCACTTGAAGCCAGTATTTCACTACTCCCCAAAATTTTATTTTTGGGTCACAGATGGCAATGTTGTCAACTTTAGGATTTTCATGAATTTCTACTTTTTGAAGGTGAGATGTGGAAATGCACTCAAGCCTACAAAGAAATTGTCTAAAAAGAGATTCAGCAAAAATGTGAACCAAAAAGGCCAGATATAAATGGTTGGCTTTTCTGTATATTTATCTTTGAGAATCACTTTAACTGCTAAAGAACCGAAATGCTGATTAAGTAAGAGATTTCAGAAAATTACTGAAAGTCTCTAAAATGTGATTGCCCTTACAGTGCCCATGCCCATTTCCAGGATAATAAATCCTTAAACACACTGAAAGTGATGCATTAGAGAGTGTCAAAATTATCATTTGTTCCAGACAAGCTGGTAGTGAGTATGCATATGTTATTAGTATGTGGTCTGGTATAATCTGTGAAAAATGGCTTTGTGAGCACAGTCACAATGGAGTCCATCCAGTAAAAAATCTAAAAGTCCTTTTTTTCTCTCTTCTGTGGATGACAAGGGCAAGTTTAGAGTCATTAAAAAAATCCAAGAAAGAAAAGTCTTTTCATATTAGAAATAGTCCTAAGAGAAGATTCTCTTTTATTCTTAAGCAAGTTTTGCTATGTCCAAGAGCATTGTATGAAAATATTGAGCATGTAGCCAAATTAACCCCAAATTTAATCGCATTCATGATAACAAATAATATGATAATATAACAATTACAATATCCAGTGCTAGATCAGAAAGCAGAGACTTGTTTAATAGTGGATTAAATATCTTAGAGATTTATTAAATTTACAGAAATATAAATATTATTACAACCCTTTTGTTATATTTCCACCACTTTCCTATAGAGAGAGACATTATTAATGCAAACTTAAAGCAATGGCTTGGTTTAGTAGGGCATTCAGTTGGAAAAAAACAAGGTTTCTTTTGCAAGACCATCTATTTTACTAAGGGAAAAAGAAGGAGGTAAAATGGTTAATGACAGACTTGGGCAAAACTGTTATTGCAAATAATTTCTTTTCTGAAAACTGTGCTTTAAAGAGTACCAAAACTATTAGAAAATTAGAAGACTTGATACGTCAAAAAGAGAAAGATCAAAAATTGTTGAAAATAGAAAAATAGAACCATTTAAATATGGTTTGTTTTGAATTTAGCCAAATACATTTAAAAAGACTACACAGGCAAAGAAAAGTTAAAACTTTACCTAGGACTGAATTAAGCACTTAAGTGAAACTTTGTTTTTTACTTCCTGCCAGTAAGATAAAACACATTTTCTGTTTCAGATTGACCAGAAATTCACTTTCTCATGTTATTTTTTATTTTAAAAATATATATATAAATATACTTCCCCCCCCCCCATTCTTTTCACAAGGAAAATCACTTTGCCTAAGCTGATGACACTGAACTGTCTAGATCTACTGTGTCCACTCTTGCAGCAGTGTATTATGGGCTGTTGACCCATGAGGAGCGGTTACATCAGAGATGAGCGAAAAACTGTATTGACCCCAATTTTAAGTTCTGCTGGGCTTCTTGGCACAATTCTCTGTGTTAACATCATGGCATTAAATATCAGGGGAAAAGGAGGAGGAAGAATCATTTTAGGGGAGACCAAAGCAGCAGCACACATCTGCAGCAAGCAAGGAGGCCACAGGGATGAAGGCAGCAGCATCCAGCACCGGTGAAATCTGCTAAGGAAGCACTGCTTGGCCAGAGGTGCAACACAAGGCAGGCAGCAGAGAGACTGGCTCCAAAAAGCTTGGGAGATGCTGATCTGCAAGAAGCAGCTGGAGGTGAGATAACAGCTGCTCCGTGGCAGAGGGTAGATATCCATCAAAACTAACAAGTTACAGAACTAATTAAATTCCCAGTTGCTTTTAGGCAAATGAGTAACACCATTAATTAGGATGGCCTTTTTCCCATCTCCACTGGTCAGAGGGCACTAGCTTTTTGTTTTGCATTCAGACTGCACTATTAGAAACTATCTCTGCTATCTCAGGAGGAAAAGAAATGGTTTCAGAAAAGGAGTCTGTGTCTGATGTGATATACCATTATTTATATTTGGAGTGTTCAGAACTTCCTATGTACAAAGGATTCTGGTCTCAGCAATTCCGCATAAACCTCTCTGTGCCTTATCATTGTTATTTTAAAAAACAACCAACCAAACCACCCCCCTCTTCCCCACAAACCACCATCAAAGGTGAACGGGAGAAATTAGGAGAGTTGCTTTCTATTTAATTTTAAGTTACTGTTTTCCACATGGGCATACAATGACAGCAACAAGATCACAACCTCACAGAGCAAAACATAATAACTCTTGGCTTATGGAGTTCTACTGCTATTTGGTTGCTTGAATTTGGCTCAAGGATAGCTGCATTTTTAGCTGCATAGTAGCACAATTTCAAGAGCGCTCACTGTGGGTGTTAGCCAGCAGCCTAGTTGTTCAAGCAGTAATCTGTGAACGGATTTGGAAGTTATTTCCTTCTAACTTCAGCTACAGGCTAACATGGAAACAAAATCCACCTCTTCAGCTCATGGCTCTGGCAAGATCTATCAGAAGTAGAGCTCAGACCATTATTCTCAGATTTTTGCCTACTGTGCATTTTGCTGTTTCATTGTTCCTAGTCTGAGTTAGCCATGAATATGCCTGGAAAAGGAGTTCTTGGGGAAGCAAGCATCACCAGTGGCTGGTGCCTAATCCAGAGCAGACAGCTTGTACACTGGTTCCTAGCAGAAACTTTCATATTGTGCATGAAAGAAGGTACCCAATGAGTTTCGACAGGTACTTTAGCAGTTGGACAGTGATAGAAAAGAAAAAGCTTTTTTGACTGCTTTGATTGCTCCCATGGATGTAGAAACTTAAATTCTTCCCAGTTTTGGTTGGGTTTACACAATTTATGTCTTCATCTGAGCCCTTACTCTAACCAAAGCATTGAGGTGGGTTTTGATCAAGTTTTTTAAACACTTGTAGAACTTGTACTAAAATACTACAGTATTTTGGTTTTGTTCCTTTTTGAGCTGAGGGCTCTCAAGAATTAATTTCCAAACTTTTAAATTAATTTTCTAAGGTATTTTGTTTTGGACTAAGCTAGAAACTTGCCTATGAACCACTCAGGGGATACACTCTGTATCCATGTATACCAAACTGCATTTAAATATTTAATGCTGTACAATAGCATAAATGTGATAATGTCTTTCCCTCAGAGGTTTATTCCATAAAAATTAACAAATAAAACTAATCTATGCAGGATACTTTGTTTTCTTATGCCAGAAATGTCCAAAATTGTTTTAATGACGAAATTTTACATTTCAGTCTAGTTATCTATAGCTGGATTCTGTTAAAGATTTACAGTTCATGACAACACGATTTATTTTTTGTAGGTAATACTAATAGTACATCCATTAGGTTTATACAGAATTTAGATATCTATAATAGGCATAAGCCCTGCTGAAATTTATCTGATATTCTCTTTGGAGCAGATGACTGTATTACCCATGAATTTAGTCAGTTTCTTAATTTATCTTAATTTCTTGAGCTCCATCATGTGACTTTACAAGTCACATTTAGACTATCAGCCCTTAAAAAGCTCTTTTGTTCATGATCAGTCACAATATGGTGATATAGCAGAACCAGAGGTTTAGAACAGAGGCAGCACACTTCAGGGACTTCCTGACTCCTGAAATTAATTTATTTTTCTTCCCCTGAATATTAAACATTTTGAATCTAGTCCATTTTGGGCATGCCACAAATCTCATCTTCTATGGTGGGCTTGAAAGACAGGATTTTGAGAATTATGTAACATACTTTTATTTATTATTATCTTTCTTGCTTAGCTATTTTAAGATTATTTATTCATTTTCAAGAAGAGTTCAGAAATCTTTGTGTGTACTGCAATTTGAAAAGATGGCAGAGTATCTTAGGAGTACAACAGAAATTGCAGATATTAGAAGCTTGTAGACACTAAGGATATGAAACCAATTCATCTTATAGCCACTTTAATTCTTTAAAAATAAGCAAATGGATACAGCTTAGGTGAAAGTGTAAGCCAAACTCAGTTTCTGTTGAAAACAAAATGCAATTTAATTACTTATTCTAGCTGATCTGCCAGTTTATCTTCATGATGCATAGACATTGGAGATGCCAAGACATTATATCATATCAATGTCAGTGTGAAGCTATTTACATCTACCTTGTGCTTTGGTTGAAGTACAGGATACAAAAATATAGCATGCTCAAGGTTTGATGAGTAGCACCTTTATTATGCCCATTGACTAGCACTAAATTAGAGCACAACACCCCTGGCAGTACACATGACAGCTGCATGAACATAAGATGAATTCCTTTCATCAGTATATTACAATTAATGGCATGTGAATTCATAATGATCAACCACTTCTCATGCCCAAGATATTTATCAGCTATTTGGAACACAAAATGTACCAGCTCATCGAGGTACCCTTGGAATGAGTAGCAATTTTTAATAGGCTGGTAAGTGGCAGTTAGAAGAAGAGGTGGCAAAGTCATTATCAAATATATATTTGTCATCTTATTTGACACTTCCACAATGGAAAAAGTTTGACAAATACATTAAAATTGGTGTTTGAGATGTTTAGGGATCCTGGGAAACTCCAGTGTCCTTTGTTCACTGCTGACACTTGTCCCTCGTGACCCATGAGGGACTCATGACTTCAGTCAGTCAGGCCAAAGGACCAAGCTCAGTCTTTCTCTAGGCTTTATAGGTAGGGCTTGGAGGCCTGACTGTATTTTTTACTCATATTGCCATGCTTCAAAATGCATAATTCTAAGCATTTCTGCAACATCTGTTCTGATAGCAGCCAAGGAGGTTAATAACAGCTACTCAAAAAGCACCTCTTTGGAGATTAGAACTTTTTCCCTTTTAACTGAGATAATTTTTTTAGATCTAGACTAATGAGGGATGATCCACATTGCTAAGAACTTAGCAAGTGTCACGTTATCCTTATCTGAAAGGCCATATACAGCACACAGTATGTAGGATTACCCCTGAGGAGCTAAGTCCAAGAATGTGTTCCATTTACACTCACAAGCCAACAACCCTTGTCATTTTAGTTTAGGTGGAGAAAAAAGACCCAGTCACATGTCCAAACAGGAGCCTAACAGTAGCATGAATTGTGGCAATAACAGAAAAAGAAGATAACCCAGGTCTGGTAGGGCCTGCTGAGCCATTTTCCCAACTGACTGTGCAATCTAGGAATAAATCTCGTCTCCCAGTGGCATTTTTGACACATATTTTCTGACAGCTTTATTTTATCAACCAGAGTTACAAAGTATTTACAAATGGGAACATACGCACTTTTGGAAACAAAAACCCTGTTTAATCAGGGTTGGATTTTTGGTTAATTAAGTTCCATTAATTGCACTATCCATGCGTGCATTGACCTAGGTAAATCACTGAATTTTAATCTGTTTGGGATTAGGCAAACACAGTAAGAAGCAGATTTACTTACAAAAACTATGGAGGCTAACCCTCTATTCAAATTGAAAATTTCTGTCATGTGCAGAAAACTTAAAGGCTTGGAATGAACCTTTCTACATCCTAGAGAGTGTGCTGAGAGCTCCTTATGTAAGCAGAGCAGTCAAAGCCAGGAGACTGAAGAGATGTCTGAAAGACAGGTTAACTTCCATACAGCAAATTGTCCTTGCTCATTTTCCACTAAAGGAGTGATGTCAAATAGAGGATTTGTCAGGAAAGATGAATCACAGAATCACAGAATCACAGAATTTCTAGGTTGGAAGAGACCTTCAAGATCATCGAGTCCAACCCAGCCGTAACACCTCAACTAGATCATGGTATGAAGTGCCATATCCAGACTCTTTTTAAACACATCCAGGGATGGTGAATCCATCACCTCCCCAGGCAGACCATTCCAGTATTTAATAACTCTTCCAGTGAAAAACTTCTTCCTAACATCCAACCTATATTTCCCCTGACGCAGCTTAAGACTGTGTCCTCTTGTTCTGTCAGTTGCTGCCTGGAGAAAGAGACCAACCCCCAGCTGTCTGCAACTACCCTTCAGGAAGTTATAGAGAGTGATAAGGTCACCTCTGAGTCTCCTTTTCTCCAGGCTAAACAACCCCAGCTCCCTCAGACATTCTTCATATGGCTTGTTTTCCAAGCCCTTCACCAGCTTTGTTGCCCTCCTCTGGACACGTTCAAGCATCTCAACGTCCTTCCTAAACTGAGGGGCCCAGAACTGGACACAATACTCAAGGTGTGGCCTCACCAGTGCTGAGTACAGGGGAAGAATAACCTCCCTGCTCCTGCTGGCCACACCATTCCT
>VXBB01043980.1:1112550-1192537 GCA_013399915.1 Illadopsis cleaveri
TTAAATACTTCCTGAGGGACCTGACCCTCCTTCCAAGAATGATACATCCTCTTTTTATTCCTGAGTTCATCCAAAACCTCCTTGCTTATCCGGGCTGGGCGTTTGCCTCATCGACTCCTCTTTCGGCACATAGGGACAGTCTGTTCTTGTGCCCTCAAAAACTCTGTTTTGAAGAACACCCAGCTTTCCTGAACTCCTTTGTCTTTAAGGCATGCTTCCCAAGGAACTCTCTGAATAAGTCTTTTAAATAGGCCAAAGTCTGCCCTCTGGAAGTCCAGTGTAAGAGTCTTATTGATGTATCTCCTGATTTCGCCAATTATCGAGAACTCTATAATTTCATGATCGCTCTGCCCCAGTCGTCCTCCAGCCACCACATCTCCCACCAGCCCATCTCTATTTGTGAATAACAGATCCAACGTTGTCCCTCCCCTGGTGGGCTCACCTACCAGCTGCGACAAAAAGTTATCATGGGGAAACTTAATACAATCACAAAGCAATAATGACTGAATATTGTTCTGCATTGCCTTTCCATTTATTAATAGCTGCTTCCAGCCTGATATCTAATAAAAAGTCTTCATTTCTACATTGAAAACTATGTTGAAAATTATTTTAGTGTAATCAATGTTTTTCAGTTTGTAATATTTAATCTCTTTAATGCAGCAATAATTAGAAGAAAGAAAAAATTGAACCCTCACACAAGTAAACTTTAAAAAACCCAAAGAATGATGAAAATTACTGATGTTTGCTCACCTTGCATAAAATTGCTACTCCTGAATGATATGGACTGATCCCATTCTAATCAACCTAATCTTGTTTAAAACTTCGGCCTCTATTTGTGTTTGTATTTGATTAGCTGTGACTTATCCAAGTGCTTTGACTTGCATTTAACTTGTTCCATTTCATCCTTTAATGGATTTGCGTATTGTGCTTGTGTTATGTAAGATTTTGCCAAGCATTTGTTCATATTAAATGCTCTGAATTCTTTTTTATGCACTCTCAGAGATATGACACTTTCAAAGACTCAAGGATGTATTCAGAGATCTGTTTCAAGAGCATCTTTTTCACAAATACGCAAAGAATGAAATCTTAAAATGACTCCACTGAAATCTTTCAGGCTGTAACCTAATATGCCTGTAGGGAGAATATCATGGCTCTAAAGACCATAAATAAACTTTTATTTCTTCTTCAGGGGAAATAATTGCCTTGTTTAGAATTGAACAAAGTGGCAGGAAATCAGCCAGTAATTTCTCACAAAGGGGCACTCACTTTAATGTAATCAGGCTTGGAAAACTAAGAGATTGTTTTTGGTTGTGAAATATTCACACTTGTGGCAGCACTGCATGTGACTGCACAAGCAATCCCATTTCAGGTATAAAAATGATAAAGTGAATTATGCTTTAGGCCCCCTTAAAATATTGCTGTTGTAGTTGTCATTGTTTTGATGTCTCAAAAATAGACTGACTTCTTTCCGAATCTTTGATCTTTGTCATCCAATGGATGACACTGCATACCAAGAATATCTCATTTATTGCTGTGTATGGCTAAAGTTCTTGGCAAGTTTGAGGTTAATAAAAAATTCTATCATTACTGTTCTCTGGAGCTTATCCTCTAAACTTCCATTTGTGTATTATTCCTCAACCTTCCATGTAATGCTAGGAACTGCATAAGCCTGTGAAAGCTATTGAATTTGATTGCAATTGAGCAAGCAGGATCAGCAAATAGTAAACTAACATCTGGAAAGGTTGGAAAAGAGACTGTACTGGAAGATGGCAGGTTCTTATTCTTCTGCCTTTGCTTAGCAGTACATGATGGAGCACTTCACGCTTTAAAAGCTGTTTCTCTGGGAACTGAAAACCATAGTAGGTGGCAGATGTTGGTTTACTTCTGATTAAGAAGATCACTGTTACTGGTAGGACTTCCTTCAAACATAAATGAGGAGTATTTCTATTTTTATAAAACTTCTAAGGGACAAATGAAAAAGAAATACCTAGAGCAGGTGGACGTGAAGGGCTAATGATGACTTCAACATCCTTTTCATTTACAAATTTGAACTCAACATTCTTCAAAAGTGGCTGAGGAGATAAATCCATGTCACCACAGACTCTACATTATATATATTATATTACTTATTATATTACATCACATAAACTATAGGTTATCAATTATATAGTAAAATTAATATCTATATTTTTCTAATGGTACATGGTACTAGATATAAATATATAATCTGTTCTATATTACATCTCTATTTTATTATATTATAAAATAAGATATGTAGTGTATTATAAACTGCAGACTCTAGCAGTAGCTGGGATCTGAAGAGATTATTAAGGACTAGCCTATAGGCACTTCACTGTATTCAAGCTGGTTTTCTTTCACACTGAAATTTCTGTAAGCTGCTGGTGTCAGGCCTCTCTGACCTGCAAGTGAAATTTTTTAACTTGATACTTTAAACATAAGGTTTCCAAACCTTCCTTACCAGGTGTGAGGATGCTAACCTGGAACCCTCTGTATGTGCTAAGAAATTTGTGACTAATTTGCTGCAAGTGTTCTTTCATAAATTAATGCACTCTATCTTCTCTATTTTAGGAGCTCAGTACCATGCTTCTAAAGGCTCTTTAACATAAGTCTGTCTTGTCAGAATTTGTAATTCCTGTTCCTTGGCCACTGCCAAAAAAAAAATAATCCTTAGTGCTGCAGTACCAGGATTTGGAAGAATTTCCTGTGGCTCTGTGCTTCCAGGACAGGCACAAAAATTAATACTACGAGAGAAAGAGAGGGCAGGAGGATGTGAAGACCATATCAGGAAAAAACCAGAATGTATGTTGTTGGATGATACAGCTGTGTCAAAGGTGAAATAAAAGGTGGAAAACCAGAATACAATATCTGTGTTTTCAAGTGGCATTAATATGCAAATATTAAATGTACTAATATAAATAAATTAGTAAAAATATGTTAGTTATCACATAGTAAAAGAAGTCTTCATCAAGAAGCCTTGTCAGTACATTAACCTTATTTGTTGAGAGACTATGCACAGACCTAAATCCAATAGAATACCTGTTTTTACATCACCTGGGCAAATGAGAGGCTAATTGGTCAAAACAGGGTAAAGATACAATGACATCCAGCTCCTAGGAGGTAATTTTTCCTTCCTGCCAGTAATTTTGCAGTATTGTGTAATTCTTTGCTCTACCTTCAGTCTCATCACTGCAATATTGTCACTTTACTCAAATCTGGTAGTAGCTTCGGCTTCATGCACATGCAAAAAAAAATCTTTTTATATTTGTGGCTAAAAACAGCATTTTTCACCAAAAGAATCAGAAATTCACTTTACTGTGGAACACAAAAATAGATTTCTACAATACCTTTGCCACAAGAAAAGAAAGGGTTTTGCAGATATACCTAAATTGCTGCTTCATCTCCTTGGATCTTCAAATTAGGCAAATTTTCATATTTATTGAGATCAGTAATATTGATACAAAATACTTTATTGCTTGATATATATACACAATTCACAGGAAATAGACTAGAAAATTAAATAATCCAACTCTAATATTGGGAAATTCTCCTTTTCTTTAGCTGAGTCAACTCTGGAAGGTTCAACTGAAAAACCATGCTTTTTTTATTTTATTTCTAATTTTAAATTTCTAACCTGATCTTATTCAAATTTTAAAAAATAGACATATGGAAATTTCCAAGTGAAATAATCTTAAATCAAAAGATTTTTTTCTAATGAAAATCTCTGTTTCTTTAATTTTTACTGTCTAAATGAAATATTAGTCGTATATAGTGGCTAATATTGAAGTTTGCCTTTTTTTATGCAGTGAGAAATGACCTTCAGGAGTGTAGGCAGGAAACAGCAAGCCCACCCACACATCCAGGCACACAGGCATTCACTCAGCTATAAAAACATGACCTAGCTTCACTTTGGTTCCAGCACCACGCCAGGGAACCCAGGTTTTCTTCTGGCAGGGGACAGACTCACTCTGTGTAAAGCCTTTCTAAAGGAATTATTTTTGCAGTATAGAATTTTTAAGGGTAATTCCAGAATGCAAGCATGCAACAGACTATGTAATAAAATACAAAAACAAGCAAAGTGTATCCAAGATGACCAAATAGAAAAATACAAATATTGAAATTAATTATCATTCTGAAGTCAACAGATTTATGGTTATTTCAATTACAAAAGTTTTGTAGTATTTTAAATGAACAACTATTTTAATTACTGATACAATTAGAAATTCATGAAAACATTATTATTTTTACCTCAATTAATTGAAATGATAAATGGTGATGGGTTCAAAATTACCAGTACAAGATAAACGTATTTTTAATGTGTACTATAAAACACAAACTTCGTATGTCAGTGATGCTTGTTCAATTAAACATTATTAATTATCACTTTGCTGATGCTTGATGTAAGAACTACATGAATCAATCACACACAGATATATTCAAAGGTGGTGCTACTCCAAATTGTTGTGCAGTCATTATACTATAGCCTCTCTCTCTGTGCTCTCTGTGATGAGAAATGGAGAAGCCATAAATAAGATCATCTCTCAGCAGCCCACATATTCTTCTTTTGGGAATATCTGAGCTATGCTAAATTAAGCTGGATTTCGTTGGTGTGAAATATCACCTTTAGTTAGGTCTCTATAAACAATTATCATCTAGTAGCACCTGCACAACTTCTTTAGATTTGTGAGTTGTAAAAATACTTGGATTGGAAGGAATCTCTTTTAGACACCAGAATGGCTTGAAGGGTGTAGCACTGAAATTATTCAGCCATTCTGTTTTGTTATTTAATTCTTTCACTCTTCAAGCAGAGACAACAGAAATGCATACAGACTGTAAGAACAAGCTGACACTGTCCCTTAAAACCACAGAAGTGCACTGAAGGCATGAATATGGAGGATAGAAAAAGGGCTGAGTCCCAGAGGAGGTCTCAGGAAAGTTCTGGCTAGTGGAATGATGCAATCATTTTAATAATCACAAGTGTAAAGCCGTATTAAAGTGTGTTGTTCATGACATGAAAGCAGACAAGTCCCAAGGGCTGCCTCTTCCCTTTGTTCATCTGTCTAAAACCAACTACAGTCTGTCTTTGCTTTGATTCAAATGCATCTCTGAACTATGCCATACATTAAAAGCATGACTGAAAAGCACATTCTGCTTTAGAGTTTGTGGTTGAGAAAAATACCAGATTCTCAATTTTATATTTTTTAATGAAAAAGGTTCCAGTTTGGAGGAGTTAAAGGCTTACTCTCTTTGCTTGGCTTACTCTCTTTCAGCTTGGAAAAACCTCCACTTTCCTGGCCACTAATTCTTCTCACAGAGAGTTCAGTGTCCAACCCAGCAGGCTAATCAAAGATGCTTTTTTTCAGCCAGTTCTGATACTGGAAGGGAATATATTCATCATCAAGAGAGACAAGTAAAAAGCCAAATGATCTTGTAACCAGTGAAGGTTTTTATCATTGGACCAAAAGTAAAATACTATAAAAAGTTGTTCGAGGGCTGCTCTAACTTTAGTCAGCTGTCTGATCCCTTGTGCTCTTGTGAAAATTTTCTGGTCCATACTCTTTTCCTCTGACTGCTCTCTTTGTCAGCCACAAGGATGCGGATAGTGCAGGACAGGTTGCATTGACCCTGTGTAATTTGACGATTCCTTTACATACCTACATTTACATGTAGGTATAGATAGATATAGTGTCTTGTATTGTGATTTAAATGACTGTGTGCTTCAAGCGATTTAGGTTAAAAAAGGAGTGTCTTCACATGAGTTTTCACTGCGCTCAGAGTTTGCTTAAAAGCTGCTTAAGAATATTCTATGGAGGTTCAGGGAAAAAAAGTAAATTCTTATTTATAATTAAGAAGGACATTGGGTTACTTTCTACAAGACTACATTGATATTCAATAATACAGATTACGATAGAATATAAAGTATTGATTTGAGCATTGATTTTATTTTTTTTCAATTTCCTATTGACTACTAACCGCACTTCTGTTTTTCATTTTTATATCTACTTAGGTCTGTACTTGCAGATGTTTAGACAGATGCTGTTGTCAAGGAATATGCAGTCACATACCTGAAGCTCTATACTGTTATTTTACTTTATAAAGAGATTAAAGTGATATCTTGGGTAGATATGGATTGTTTATAACAGCAATTTGATTGTGAAGAGTTGATCACTGTTTTTAGCTCATTAATGTTAACTAGTATCAATTAAATCTTAGAACTAAGAACAGAATATGTTCCTTTGGTTCTGGCAGGTATCATGCTTAAAATTTAATTAATGTGACACATATGGTGTGCTGTGAGGGCTCAAGAGAAAGACTATAGGATATCTTCTATGCCTGTGCTGTTGATTTAGGGAGATGTTCCACCTTGGGAACTCTGACCTCCATGATTTTTAGGGGTTAAGGAGCCAAGATGGGGCCAGCATCTTTTCTGGCTTTTGAATATTCAACCTTTTCCTACTGTAGCTTTTTATATGTCTTGTTGTCTTTGAACAACCTGTTCCAGTCTGGACATTTAGACAACAGAGTGTTGCCATTAATGAGAAACAGTGCACAGAGGTCATGGTTATAAGGGTTTTTCATTATCATTAAAAAAATAAATGTGATTTGAGAAAGGCCTTACATGTATTCAAGAGGAATAGAAAAATAAATTTCAGGGACCTACATCTTCTCAATGGCTTCCCAAGTGCTTCAAACCACTTCTGAAACAAGGAGCCTTATGACCCTTTTTTCTCACACAATATTGCCTTTTATAATGAGCAGTTTTAATGTCCATTCCTTCTTTGATTCCTTCTTTGATGATGTGGATTCTAATAATGTTTCCTCATACTGAAAGGTGATTCAGCTATTTCTGCATATTTTTTGATAAAATGTGTATCTGTCTGTATCCAGTGAAACAAAATTGAAAAAAAATTAGATATCAGTACCAGTTTATTACGCCTCTCAGGCTTGTAATTGGCTACTGTTAGCCAAAAAAAAAAAAGATTCAGTACCAATCTGGTGCCATTATTTGCCCTTTTGCTCTCTTACAACCACAGTGATGTCCTGAGACTCCTAAGGGAGTAGGGCCATATTAGCATTGATCTTTTGAATGCCAGAACTGCCTACATCTTTCTTTGAATATCTAAGAGCAGTTCTGGCTAATTTTTCTTTTAGAAAAACAGAGGAGGAACTCAAACTCCAACAACAAGTTTATAATAAATCATGGATGACACCCCCTCCAACAAAAGAGGCCTACTGCTTAGGCTTTCCAAAAGAATAATGCTATGAATAGGCTATTGAAAAACAATATATCTTTGTCTTCTAAATCTCAAATCTGATTTCTTTCAGCATTTTTTTTTTTTCTCCAGAGAATTTTGGCTCCAGAGAGAAGTGTGTTTTCAAAGCACACTGCTACAAATACCATGCAATGCTTTAGGGAATCCTTGCTGTTTACATGCTTTTCTGAGGTGCCCGATTCCCATTTTGTAAATAAAGCCAAGTGCCTCAGAACACAAATGAGTACTTAACTGTGAAGGTCTTAAAATTTTACTGCTAGATTTACCTATCAGAGTAATAACTTATTGTTCTCAGAGGTAGCATATACCTATGCTCCAAGCAGGAACCATTAGAAGAAAACCAAGAGTAACCTAATGAGACTCAGCCCATTACAGGATGAGGATGGTCACCTCACAAGCAGTGACATTGACAAGGCAGAGGTGTTGGACACATTCTTCACCTCAATCTTCAACATGGATGATGGACCAAGAGTGTCTCAGTGCCCTCATCTGGAGGACCATGGCTATGAGAATGATCAACTCTCTGTTGACCCTGAAATTGTGCAGGATCTGGTCTTCCAGCTGGAACTCTACTAATCTATGGGGCCTGATGGGATTCATCCAAGAACCCTCAAAGAGCTGCTGATGTCATTGTAAAACCTTTTCAAAAGATTTTAAAGCAGTCTAGGGAATTCAAAGAAGTCCCAGCTGACTGGAAACTGGTAAACATTGTCCCGATTTTTAAGAAGAACCCTGGGCTACAGGCCTGTCNGGTCTTCCAGCTGGAACTCTGCTAATCTATGGGGCCTGATGGGATTCATCCAAGAACCCTCAAAGAGCTGCTGATGTCATTGTAAAACCTTTTCAAAAGATTTTAAAGCAGTCTAGGGAATTCAAAGAAGTCCCAGCTGACTGGAAACTGGTAAATATTGTCCCGATTTTTAAGAAGAACCCTGGGCTACAGGCCTGTCAGTCTCATTTCAGTGCCTGGAAAAGTTACGGAGAAGATTATTCTGGGAGATATTAACACCTGAAAGACAACACAGTCATCAGTCACAGCTGACACAGCTTCATGAGAGGAAAGTCCTGCTTATCAAACCTGATTTCCTTTTATGACAAGGTAACCCACTCACCTGACCAAGGGAAGACAGTAGATGCAATCCCNTCTCTTCTCTGGGGTGACAGTGACAGGACCTGAGGGAATGGCCTGAAGTTGTGTCAGGGGAGGTTGAGGTTCAATATAAAAAAAAGATTCTTCACCTAGAGGGTGGTTGGGCACTGGGATGGGCTCTGCAGGGAAGTGGTCACAGATAGCACCAAGCCTGACAGAGTTCAAGAAGCTCCCAGGTGCATAGTGTGACTTTTAGAATGGTGCTCTGCAGGGCTAACAGTTGTACTCATTGATCCTTGTGTGTTCCTTCCAGCTCAGCTTATTCTGTGATTCTGTAAAAATCTATCCATCTTCCAGATCAGAATTGCTCCAGTATTGCCCTTTATGCTGCCTAGATTGTCTAGCACTCATTTATTAAGTAAATATAATTAATATTCAATCACTAGCTGGTAGATATTCAGCTGTGCCCTTTCTATATTCCTAGCAATTCAGCCTTTTCTGATGGAAGTGGTTGGAAACAGCCAGTGTCATGAGTATTTGGAGGCATCAGGTTGGCTGGTCACCATAATCTCACTATTTTACAGATAATAAGAGAAAATTTATTTTTAAAAGAGTGAATTTTGGGTAAGTTGTCTGTATGACTTCATTGTGTGACAGTGGGTCTTGAAATGGTGTAAATATGACTGATGAGACACCATCCCAGAGACAGTTTGCCATCTTTTCTCTATCAAGCTCTTTGTTTTCTTTTCTTTTATTTGAGCTGTAGGGTATTTAATTTTTAAGCATCCTTATTCAATATATCCTGCCACAGGAACAGTTTAGCCTTCCAATGTGCAAGCCTCGTTGCTGCAGCAATGCAACTTACCTTTTAACTTCAATTCTCTATTCATATTCCTGATGGAGGAATTGCCACACTTTTTTTTTCTGTTTCTAAAGGATGGGAACAAATTATGTGACACAGCCACCTATAGAAATTAGGCTTGCCTGGAATGTAGGCTGCAAAACCAGTAAAAAATGGAAGACTTTCATCAAAACGGTGTCTCAGTGGTATTATTTTTTCACCTATCACAATTCCTGAAATACTGGGAAGTAATTCCTGCAAGAAAGCAAGCAAACATGAAAGGAAAGCATCACACAGAAAGAAAAGGCAGCAAAATCTTTATTCTTCCCTGCAGAGTTATCCTCTTCTGAAATGGTTAAAAATTTACTGTCATGTAGAGGCAAGCATTTACCCTGGGAAAGTTACCCTGATTGTTATTCCCTCTCAGTATCTAGAAGACAGCATTTAAAAACAAGGTGTTTGTGACTCATGCAGCCCAGAAAATTATTTCTGAAACTTCCATTCTCTAGAAAATACACTGGGAAATAGAGACAATTTTGCTACAGATTTACATTTCCTGATTTAAACAATGTGACATGAAACTTGACCAAAATCAAATATACTGAGACAAGTTCATTTACTGATCATGCTAATTTACAAATTTAAAACACAATGGGGGAAATTATGCTATAGGTTGAGAAGAATAGTAGGTCAATAAGAAGACAGCTGTTACGTAATACACACACTTTTTTGTCTTTCCTTGGTGTGGTTTTCTCTCTCTCTGAGATATGGACAAGGGTTTGACCAATTGTTTTTACCCTGACTTAATTTTCTGAAAAGGACAAAAATACAGGAATATTCTGGTAACTTTAGCGAAATTGTCCTCTTTCTTCTGAGATAAAAGAGGAGACCACAGAATTCCATCAAAAGTGTTGTAAGTGTAAGAAATCTCTGAGTTGTATCCAACTCATCTGGCCATGTAAAGTTAGCAGAAAACTTTAAAAGTGTTTTTAAAGGATTGATTGCATAATTGAAGAGATATCCTTGCTCTCTACTCCAACCATGCTGTGTATGGGCAAACATCAGATATTTTTATAGCAATTACAATGAATTACACACATAAGAACGTGGAGTCAGAACAGTAACTAAAAATCCGCTTAAAAATTGAATGTGGTGTAAATCCTGAAATCAACACCTCCAGAACCCAGATAATTTTGTAGATATCGTTGCTAATTTTAAAATTTTAATAAAGTTGAAATTCTGCATAGATCGAGAGAAGCCGACCACAGATAGTGTGCAGCAAGACCAGGTTTATGGATTGGAGTGGTAAAAAGTAATTTAAAACAGGGAATAAACATTGATAAGATTCAGAAAACAGTGAAGGGAGTATATGGTAGAGGAAGTACAAAAAGTGCAACAGAATTAAAATATTTTGCAGACACTGGGGAAAAACAGAATTTATATAATCTTGCATTTTATCAAAAAGGAGACATGAATACAAATACAAAACTCCACAGAGCAGAAGATAATTTGTAAGAGAAATATTTATGTGACATACTGAATGATGCTGACAACTTTATTTCTCAATATCTGTCCATATATAATATATATTTCTTTGACCTACCTATAGTGTGAGACTGTGCCATAATGAACAGAATATCTATGCAAGTGGCAATGAAAGATTCACTAAGGCAGTTGATACTTCTGAGATACAATCCAAGGTTAAGAAATGTGTAACCCTGAGACTGATAAAAAAGCTAACACAAAAAAACATTTTTGTCACCTGAAATAAATTTTAAGATCCATAAATCTTAGGTTATTGCTTGAAATTCTTCATGAATAAACTATTTTAGTATTCTGTTGCTTTCAAATGCAAAAAGTATAACAGTAGCCTTGTCTTCTACACTTTAAGTAAGGATAATTGGGGAAAAAAATAATTTACATCCACTGCTGCCATGTCAAATATATTACAAAACACCATACTAGCATTTTGAAAATGATTGTAGAAGGTCTTGAGAAAAGAGATGGTTGCAAAATGCAGCAGACACATCTTCAATGATAACCCCCCTCCCCCATTATTGATCATAATACTTTCTTCTAGCAGTGTATATAAAACCACAGTTCAGCATTTCTTTACGCTCATTTGACCTCATTATTTAATACCAAAGCTTCATGGAGTTGAGATTCTTTTGCTCTCACTGAGGCATCTAAGATTTAGGCATCCAGCTCAAAAGAGCTTATCACAGATTTATTTTATAATCAATGGAAACAGGTCTCTTTATCAGGCAATTCATCTTGCTGTCAGCAAAAATGAAGATTCAGTTTCCCCAAAATAGTTATCTTGAGCTTCTTGAGATCCAAATACGTGCATGTGCTTGTCAGATGGGATGCAAGATAGCTGGGACACCCATTCTCATATGATATGCATCCTGGTAATCTGAAGTGCCAAAAGTGACGGCAGACACCTGGATTCAGACAAGTGAGTCTTCCCCTGGGCCTCCAATGTGGTGGTCACTCTGAAGGGCCCTAGCTATAAAGGGAGCTTAGGATGATGACTTAAATGAATGTTTATAGCTTTTAGATACTTAAATGGGGTCCCACCCTTTATGCTAACTTTTTTTCCCCTGAATAATGCAAATAACAAAAAGAAATGGATCCTCTCTGCTTTATATGGTTGGCTAGAAGATCATCTTTATCAAGAGAATCTGTCCAAAAAAAATTTCCTCAGGGGATGTGAGATTTACCACAGCAGAAATTGATTTGAAGGGTACAAGAGCTAAATATCTATCAACAAGACATATTTTTAGATTAAAAAAAAATGTGAGAGAAAGAGACAATAGATATTATGGGTGAAAGTATTATCTGCTTTGCACTACAAAGTTGTCATGCTGCCCAATATTGCCAGCTAAGGGCAGTATTATTTTATGTTCTTAACTTAGGTCTATATAGCAAGAGGAGAGAGTGTGGTTTAGATCAGATATCTTTGTAAAATGCTCTGAATTTTCATCTAGAATAGCCAAATCCATGCTTTGACCCTAAACAGCGAGGAGGAGCAAGTCTCCCTGCTAAGCCACCACAGTCCCATTTCAGGTCAAACACAGACAAAGACAGCTTTACCTGCTCCTTTCTTTTGCCTTTTTTGCCTGCTTCTCTGTATGTTTATGTAGGAGACAGAAACATATGTTCACATCCTCATTTACCTGCTTTGGGGAATAGATTAGAATTTGCCTCTTCAGACAATCTCTTGAACAGTGTAGTATATATAAAGTAAATGTCTACTTGTTCTTCCCTATAGAAGAGGTTCCCTTTGTATTATTAATTATCCCTGGAATTATGACTCAGTTCCAAGATGCTTACATCTGACATGGGCATTCTGTTATGTAAAAGTTTGTTATTTGTTTCCCTGGTCCAGTAACTGCTGTTTTATTCAAGGTACACGTAGGAGAAAGGAAAAGACGTGTTTCTCAGCCTCATTCCTTTGAAAGTACAAAATTGAAATTCAGGTGGATTGTCTTATATTGTAACTAGAGAATTGAAATTAACTGGCGTCTCCATGGGCTGTTTAGCTTTATGCCTTATCAAACTACATTTCTTGTGGCTTGCTAGCAGGCAGCAGGCTGATACGATAATGATATTATTGGTGTATATGCAGATCCAGTGTGAGACATTTACTCATTGCAGAAGTTATCTGGTGGAAAATTGGGTGCTTTAGATAAGGTAGCAAATATTTAACAATGCCCACAATGTGGGTCCAAGATGTGGAAGCCAATTTAATGGTTGGTAGACACCTGCACAACACTACGTGTCCAAAAATATGTGACAGTCTTTTGTGATGGATGGCAGATGGCTTTTTTGTTGTAAAGCATGCATGTGAGAGATGAGTACGAGTTACTTATTCATAAAGTCAGCAATGGATATAAGTATTGGGTTTGTTATGTGATTTCATCATGTAGTTTGCATAAAATTATTTAGGATGATAACATTTCATTACAGGAATGGTTGTGCTAAGATGATTCTTTGATAGAATTTGCATTCTTTTAAGTGTCTGCATGATAACAGCAACAGTAATGAAAATAGTGGGGTTTGGGGTTTTTTTGTAAATAGGCTAGAACCAGCTGTCAGTTTTGGTGATATAGATGAACAGTCCTTTATAGAGCCAGGGGTAGATAATTTCTAGGCAGATTGTTTCTTAGTTATTCTTAGAAGAAGCATATGTGCTGCATATCAATGCCAGGAAATCACTCGCAGCAAGTGTGTTAGAAGCAAAAAAAATGCTGCTATTAATTGACACTTATAAATTTAAACTACTCATATATTTTAGCTAGTAATACTACAAACACAGAATAATTTAAGTAAGGCTGGAAATCTAGTGCAAAAAATTCTTGTTTTAAGTGTTAAAACAGGATTTCTGAGAACTTTCTTTAACAGTAAATTTTCTGGCAATACAAAAATTATGCAAAGTTGGTTCTACTGAAAGAACTATTTTTAGTCTTTTGGTGAGAATTTCAGTGAAGTCTTTCATAGAATACTTTTGGGTACTTTGGAATTCAGAATAGCATAATTGCTTAAATTTCATTAAATGGCACAGTTTAACTGACCCAGCTCCAAATTTCCAAATTGGATAATTAGTTTTCTCATGGAGCCATAGGAAGTAGAAAGTTAGTCTTCAGAATTAGTAAGGATACACAATGTAGGTGTTGCAAGCAAGCCCAGAGAAAACATAACCATAAAATGCGTATACAGACAGTTTGTCATTTCCCACCATCTCAGTATTTCTACTCGGGAAGAAAGGCTGACTGAACACTAAAGCTGCTTTCCTCAAACTGTGAATGATACATTACAATGATTCTTGTCTTTAAAATGCAACCCAGCTTCTTCTTATATTCTTAGCAGAAGCAGTATTCATAATATTCATATTTTTCCCTAGGCACTTGGAGAATTTCTTTAGCAAAACAAACAAAACAACCTTGCATATTGCACACCAGATTATTAAAATATGCCAAATCAAATATTTTTTTTTTTTTAAATAACCGCAACATGTTTCTATGTATATATGCTACTAAAGGTAATTGGAGTGGCGAGATATGTTCTTCTGTGAAAACTGTTCTTTGTTGCAATAAAAAAGCCTGAGGAAAACGAAATGTAATTTTTCAGTCTTTGACCAACTCAGACACTGTAGAGTTTTGAAGTATTATAATGTTTAATATATGGGAAGCCATGGTCCTGGCTTTGTCCCATTGACCTTTACAAAATGTGAAAAAAAAGGAAAAAAAAAATAAAGACTCAACGCAAGTTTTGTGAAGCTTATTTTTATAAAAGAAATATTTTGATTTCTCCATAAAAGAAAAAAAGGAAAAACAAACCGTAATAAACTCTCCACAATTTGTTTTTAGCCAAATTTTATCTGTTTGAACAGTACAAAATCAATGGAGGAGGAGAAGATTGCACAGTATAATTGCACTTCTGATTTAAATCAGGATTTTTTTGGATGGAAAGGTCTCTGACTTCTACAATGACATATGAAAGTCCTAATGTATTAGGTGGTTTTCTGTAGGTTGTGAAGATGGAGATGAAAAATGGGAAGCTAATTTCAGCCTGGCTAGCACAGCACAAAATTACTCATTTGGCCTATAACTGAAACATTCTATATTCCCTGAAACATATGCAGCATCCTGCTGTGGAAATGGGTTTATTTGCTGCTGCTGCTGGTGGTTGATATCATTATGCTTTATTTTGCTAATCTTCAGAATAGCAGTTAACTGTATGTAGTGCACAGTTTTTATGGATGGTGTTCAGTACAGCTCAAGCTATTTGTTAGAACAGAGAGAAAAGACCCAATCTAGTTTCAAAGACTTCAGTCTTGGAGATATGTTACATTTCAAGGATTTTTTAATAAATTCATATCTAATATACATTGTGGTTTAGTCATCTTTGGTCTGCAGTCAGTTAGCTTTCAGGGCTACTGATTACAAATTTGAATAAAACAGATAATAGTTATCATGGTAAAAGAACAGTAAGCTCTTTGTACAGCAGATATGTTTTACTTTCTTCTTTTTATTGTTACAGTAGATGTTTCTATATTTGTTTTGTCTTGGTCAGAATATCTGACAAATAATAATAATAAAAAAACCCAGTAGCTACAGTTCAGATTTTCCAAAACTAGCTAGCAGAAAATGCTTCCATCTGCAAAGAACTGGCTCAAAACTTTAGGAAAAAAAAACCAAAACCAAGCTCCTTTCACTTATGCAAGAAATACTGAAAGTAATAAACTGTGAAGTAGCTATATTTTTAAACTAAATGAAGAGTCTAAAAACAGTGCAAGAATTCTTTTATTTTAAAGAAAATCCATTATGTCCCTGCCTGAAGTATCTCCATCAGTATCTCACATCAATCACAGCAACTAGGGAAAGCACATTTGAAATCTTCAGTGACCTCATTTGGTGTTGTTCAATTTCTTCCACCATAATCATTTAATTAGTACTAAAATATTTTCTGAATAGAAGTGTTTACATTAATTAAACACTGTAGGTTATTAAGGATGTGAAAAAACCCTTAAACTAAACACACACAGAAATGTAGGATATTAATTAAAGATCTTAGCCTAATAACATCTGTTACCCATTCTCCCCGTTCTTCTTTCTGATGAATAAAATAATATTGTTATGCAAAGTATTTTTCCTTTTATGCATCTTAATTATTGTATTCCTTACATTTACATGTATAAAGGATATGAAAATATCATGTTCTATGTTATTCTTTCC
Source organism: Illadopsis cleaveri (assembly GCA_013399915.1). Lineage (NCBI taxonomy): Eukaryota > Metazoa > Chordata > Aves > Passeriformes > Timaliidae > Illadopsis > Illadopsis cleaveri. The sequence goes on from VXBB01043980.1 coordinate 1,128,514, forward strand.
CGAAACTACTGGAATTTGCTTATTTTCCATGTTATTACTGGGAGGTTCCTGAAGAGGCACTAAAGCACACTGAACATCCCATGTTTCATGGAGTTTAAACTTAAACTTCAGTTTAAGCCCACAGTTTGTCCTGCTTGCCATGAACTTGCAAAGTTTGTTTTTTGTGTTCTCCTTGCAGCAGGCAGCGCAATACAGATGCCAATGATGACACACATTCCCTCCACCTTCTCTTCTCCAGACTAACCAACTGCACTTCTTTCTAACCCTTTCCTTGGAGAATATTTATTTGTCCTCTGAAAACTTTCATTCTTTTCCTCTAGGCTATGCAGCTGGTCCACATTTTTACTGATGATGGTATTCCAAACTGAATATGATACTTGTGATTTAGGAATGTTATCCTCCAGTACAGTATTTCCCCATAAGAAAACCCAAAATACAAGATGCACCCCTGCCCCTTTATGGTGGGAGATACAAAAGGCAAAGATTGAGAGAAGAGCACTTCACTGGAAATAGCAATGAGATAAGAAAACAGGAACAACAACAAAACAAATAACAAAAATGTACAAAGAGAGGGTGATTTACATGCAAAAATGCTCACCAGTGAAAACCAATGGTAGACAGACCTTCCACCAACCACACTTTGCCCACAACCCTAAGCCACACCACTCCCCAGAAGCAAGAGTCCCTGAGAGGATATAGGTGGTATTAATTAACAATCCAGACACGCCCACAGAGCTCCAGGCTTCACCCCCTTATGGTACTGTGAAAAATTAGCACTGTCCTGGCCAAAACCAAGACAATACTTCAGTGAGGTATATTTTCCATATTCAATGCACTGATAAGCAGTGAGATGATTATGTCTATAGCCTATATTTAGGTCATACTCCCTTCCTACATCTATTCATGTTGGTCACCATTTCACAGTAGCATGACATTGCAGCCTTGTGGTCCCCAGAAGTTTGTTTTCTGAATGTTATGTATGCATTTGACTATTCCTGCTCAACTATAGTACTTCCTATGGGTCTGCTCAGAATTTCATCTTTTTATCTATTCCATTCCTCAAAGTTAACAGGCCTATTTTGAATGCAGTTTAAATTCTCCAACATACTGGCTGTCCCTCCCAGTATGGTATCAGCAGCAAATTTAATGAGTAAACTCACTGCTCTATCATTCAATTATATAATGAAAATATTTAATAGAAACTATAGAATTGACTAACGAACAAATCTTTCTCATACATTCTTCCATCTCAACAGTGAACTATTGGTAATTGCAGTCCTTGGGCATTTTTATGTTCTATTATCAGTTAGACTGACATTACATTACTAGTTTACGAGAATTCCATGAGACAGAATGTTTTGCTGTCCACAAAACCCACCATCCTGCTGTGGAAGGAAATTAGATTAGCTAGATGTGATTTGTTGTTGGCAAATCCACGTTGGCTGATGTGGATTTCCTTATTGCTTTGCAGGTGTTAATGGTATGATGACCTGTCCAACTGTATAGAAAAGACTGTACTTAACTCATCTTTTACATCACATAAGGTAAGCTAGCTCTCAGTGAAGTGGCTGGTCCTGCTGTCGTTGCAAAATACAGGTGCCATTTTGAGCCCTGTTTCAGTCCTTTAGCTAAGATCAATTTTTCTTATTCATAAACCAGAGAAAAATGCTTAGAGGCTAGGGTAGTTGTGAGGGAACTGCTCTTAATAAATGATATGGAGATAACTAGATAGGAATTATTATATAAGTCCCAGTTTTTAATTTTGCTGACCAAAGAAAATCTGGGAATCAACATGAATTTTAAAATTAAAACCTCTGTTGTTAACAATGGATAAAATGTCTGCAGTTTCCCTTGTTGAAATTTAGGTCCATCTTAAGTTAGAGACACTTTTCTTTTTGAGTAGATAGACTGAAAGGTGGTAATGGAAAATCTGTAATCACTATGAATCCAGTTAGAGTCCATTATGACAGACCAAGCATCAGAACAAAGCTTCAGTAAAATACAGGTATGAACATTAACTGAAACACTGATAAGCAGGAGGCCATCAATGTCTCAAGCTTCTTATGGAAATACCTGCTTCATTAAGTTTATTGCTTTTTTTTTCAGGTCTGTTTTGGACAGATTCTGTAATTTTGCAAAGTATCACAATCAGGTAAATGATGGCCTACAGCAGAGTTCTGTGCATTCATGACCCAGGGTCTAGATAAGCAGCTTCTGTTCTAGACCATGAGTAGGGTCTCAAAAGGTGCCCTCCAACCTAAACAATTCTGTGAATCAGGAGCATGGTCTTGTTCATACTGGGGGAAAAAAAAAATTGTAATACAGATATGAGCAAATAATGACCAGATAATTACCAAGCCAACCATTGAATTCACTGATTTCATTCTGTGGCATCTAAGTAGCCACTTATGTCTATTATTATGTGGCCTAAATCATAATAAAAAATATGTCTCACATTTCTGTAGACTGAGTTATAAGTGATGGAAGATAACATTATCTATTCTTCTGTTTATTTTCCCAAATTCTTTGTTTCTGCAAACTTTTTTAAAATTTATTTTTAAGAAAAATAGTGATAGTATCCTGTGTACTTGCAGTGGTTTCAAGATCCACAGAGCTGTGTGTTTCAGAGCTGCACAGACAACATGTATGACTAAGAAGAGAGTGATGGCTTTGGAGACACACCTCTTCAACCTGGCTTAGGAAATCTTCGTGCTCAATCTCTTCACAAATTTAGGTCTCTGAGAAATTATCTGTAAGTTTTCTGTGATACAGCATATTTTCTGCTGGATGGCATGTCAAGTATATATATGTGTTTGGAAAGGTTGTATGACTTTGTAGAGGATGCTCAAAAAAAGGACATAACACAGTTGGCATTTCTTTATTGTAAATTTAGGATGCTGAAGTGCTAGAGTCCTTTCAGTGTGGTTGTGCTCTTATTTTCTGTGCTGGATGAAGTTCTTGCTGCTGAAAGAATATAATTCTAAACAAAGTCTCTACAACATTTTTCAACCTGAACAACGATTTATCTATTTCACCTGCTGTTGCTAGTAGTTGGGACAAAAGATACGGTAATTTGTGACTTGCTGGACCAGTTTAATGTAGTCCACAGGATCAGGAATATATAAGTAGCTCTCAGACGGCTTCTATTCCAGGTGTCTCAGATTCTAAGTGCAGTTTCAAATTCAGTTAAAAGAAAGTTTTCGGAAAGTAACAGGTCGGTCTGAAGCATCATAGTTATGTGTTTCTTAACTTACTCTGGAGCTTGGCCATTTGAAATAGCTTTGAATTTTCTTCATCAGGGGATTATTGTGGCTGAGTAAATCTTCTGTAATTCAAGTGAAAGTGCTGAAAAGAAGGACTTTATTTTTAAAGCAGCAGTAAGTAAATACTTTGAAATTCAGACCACTTAAAGACAAACTACCAAATCTCCCGGACTCTCTTCCTTTTTCTTCCTTTCTTTCACCTCTTTCTTATTCATCATCACTCTCAAACTAGATAAAAGTTTAAAACCTCTGTCGAAATGTTTCTATCAATTTCTCTGCTCGTTTCTAAATCATACAGTTTTTCTTTAGAATGAGTCCTTGATTCATGCCATCTGAACTTCAGAATATTTTGCCACAATTAAAGCAGAAAATTGCCAACATATTTCCAAAAGGTGGTCCTATTCCTCTGCTTTCAATCAGAACTTTTACTCATGCCTGTGGAGTTAAAGCTATATCATGGACTTTAGGAAGTACACTATTATGGAGCTTGTGCTGTGTTCAGTATTTGGGAATAAGGCATAACTGGAGTTACACTGGAGAGAAGAGCCTGATCTATGGCATTAATTACTTGAGGAATGAAAATAAAAGCAAATTTTGAGTGACATTGTGTGATGCTTCAACAAAGAAAATGGGTTTTATTGAATGCAACCTACACTGACATCAACATCTGCTTTTGTGTCTAGAATTTTTAAACAGGATTCTTGTGTATTCTGATATTTTTTTCCTAAGAAAAGCATTATGTAAATGTTTTGTATAAGCCTTTTCAGCCTGAATTTCTATTGTACAAGGAATGACTCACAAGTCTTCATTTCAGGGCCAATCCTGCTTTTAAGTTTTGACTTTGGGTAAAATCCAGCACAAGCAAGAAAGAACAACCATAACTCCTTGAGAATAAGTTACAAATAAATAATATTAGGGAAACAGATGGTGAAAAATTGGAAGATTTTATTTCTAGAATTATTAATGGCTTGCAGTGCACAGATATCTCTGCCTAGTATCTTCTACGTTGGCACTTTTGGTTCACGCTTTGATCTCTCAGGGTTACGGCGCGAAACACCCATTGACTTGAGCAATCTGGTCTGGTGGTAAGTGCCCCAGTCCATGGCAGGCTGGTTGGAACTGGTGATCTTTCAGATCCCTTCCAACGCAACCCATTCTACAATTCTATGAAACTGTGGATCATGCCTTTGTAATAGCACCTGAGACAGTTTTTTATTCCTTATTATGGGCGTTATATCAAGTGGAGACATGTCATATAAGCTTTGTGCTCACCAACTCCTTCCTAAGACAGATCCACCAGTTTGCATCCAAAGGCACTAAAGTGTTCTCCTATTGAAAATCTTGGTTGTGATCAAATGCCTCAAAACTGCAGAGACCAGAGTACGAGATGTGATGTTGAGTATAATGACATTTGGCAGCTTGTCTTATCAACTTTATACTAAATTTTGTGTATGAATGCCTGCTCTGGAATGCGGCCGCTTCTGTTCTTTCTTCTTTCTGTCTGTTTGTGCTTTTTTTAGTAGGTGTTTTTATTATTACCTTTTCTTTCCTGCTTGACTTTGCAACTAAAACCTTACAAGAGAATAGGGTGAAGGAAGTTGGCTACTAGCTTGCCATTTATGTATTTGGGTTCAGTTTGGTTGCTATCATTATGTGATTTTTGTACAGATTCTAGCCACTTAGAAAAGTTCTTCTTCATAGTTTCGTTTTTACATAATGTGCTAATCAGAAATTGTACTTCTATGATTCCACTTCTTCATTCCTCAAATCACCATATTAAAGTAAGTTTTATTCTACCTGTTCCTTTTTTTCCCATAAGCACATCACAATGTTGCAGTAAAATATTCCTAAGGACTGATTGGTGTTATTTTGGATAGACTTCTTATATATCAGATGTCACCATTTCAGCATCATTTTCTTCCAATGTATCTGACTTTCACATGATTTTAAAATCAAATCACACTGCTTTTCACTTTTTTGAGAAGCTACTTGATATGTTTGAGTCTTAGATTTTTACAAGGCTCATATGAATGAGACAGTCTCATATCAGTGATAGTTATTTATATTTTGTACTATGATTCTGTTGGTTTTAATACTTAAAGCTAATTTTATTTTGGACTGTTATTTTTATAGAACTGCCACTTCTTCTCCAGTTTAGAAGTATGAATATTTGCTGACAAATTTAAATATAAAGTTCATCCTATTCCAGAATAACCTCCATGAGAGGAATTATAGAGACAGTATGATGCTGTTTTATATTTCATCAGTTTTAAAAACAAACATGACCAATTGTAAGTTTACACTTAAAAAAATACCGTGGTCCTTCTAAGCTCTATTGTATTGTACTGATTTCTTCTCATGTTTCTATCATACTGTTCTTTTTTCACCTACTTCTGATGTCAATAATTTTAGCAAGAATGGCTAGCTCTCAGCTATGTATGACTAGATCTGAGATGGAGGGTACAGGAACCCTGTATCAACCATGCTGCACCATAATACCTAAGCATTAACTGTAATATGAAACAAAATGGAAAAAGATTTCTACAAATATTTGAATTTATAATATCAAGAATAACTTACAGTGAAGGTGTCAGCTACCACTGGATATTTTAGACAGACTGAGACCATCTTTCCCAATTTGCAAGGAAAATTGTGCTATATGTTTTGGAATATGTGCTCAGCTTGCACATCTTTTTCCATGTAAATGATTTAACCTTTTAGCCATCTGGAATCTAGAAGTAGCAGTATTCAAATTTATATATGTAAGTGAATTGCAGATGTAAATTTTGCAAAGTATTACCAAAAATGCAAGTCTCACCTTATTGGAAATTTACCTCTTCATTTGCACATGTTCCACTGCAGAACAACATAAGTCAAACTTGTGCTATTAGTGCTTGAGAATTTTCCACTGGCCACCAACTCATTAAAAACAGACAGTAACAAATAATCACCATGACCCTTAGTCGGAGGGACCTTTTAGTATAGAAAATTTTTTTTCTTCTACTTGGCTAATCACTTTTGCATAGCTTCTAGTTCCTCAGGAGTCATTCACTAGTCCCCTAGCCACTGTGAGAGACCCATTAAATTTTGCCTGTGACCTTCTGTGCCTGAGAAAACTCTATGTGAAACACTACTGGTGTCAGAAAAGCTTTTATCATATCCAGACAATGCTTGGTCAATGATCTTTGTCTGGACTCTTATCTTTACCTTACCCAACCTTGCTGCTACTCATATTCTCTTCCTGTTTATCCTATGAAAATTCCCAAACTGATGCCTTGTCATGCCTGCATCTTGCTCTGAGGACTGAATTCTTGCCATGTGAGTGATGTGGTCATTCTACAGGATAAAAGGGGAGGAAACAACATCTATCCTCTAGTGGCAGGGTGACTATGGAAAAGGTTAAGGATATAGCAGTGGAAACAAGCCCTATTGTCTTCTCTACGTCAATGTGAATGTGTGGAATTGTCACCACTGTGTGATAATTCTGGAATTTATTCCAATTGATTTTGTATAACCAGAATAATGTCTCATTATATTGTGTAATACATCTCAAGAAAAATAATATGAAGTAAAGTAGTGCTTTAGTCAGAGGTGTCCTGTGTGATAAGGGTTCTCCTATGAAAGGTTTTGTCCCAATTTTTTCTCCAGTGTCTGGCTTTTTTGTCTTTTATTTATTACTATTTTGTAACAACAGTAACACAGATGTTGCTTTTCAAATTCATTATCGCTGTTGTTTCTCAGTATTTCCCAAATGAAACCATGGTGAGACAGAGCACCATGCTTCCATTTCCTTGATAATCACTTTCTCCAAGGAAACTGATAGTTTTCAAATTTATGTTCATTATGAAGGTACTATTTGTATACAGCTAGATTGGTGAGTTGAGTTTTTCTCTCTCTCTCTCTCCCCCTTTCTTTTTTCCCTTTTATCTTTTTTTTTTATTTTTTTTTCTTTTTTCCCTTCTTTTTCCAGCACAGCAGCCTTCAAGCTTTCCAGGTCACTGAAAATGGGACAAAATGCTCTGAGCTATGTGCCCTACTGAGTGGAACTGTTTTGTTCATTTGCACTGATGCTCCCTTTGTAAAGAAATAAAAAAAGCAAGCGAGAGAACGCAGAAGTGAATGTTTTTGATTCTGTGCTCTAAGTTTAACAAAACAAACAGATTACACACCTCCTTTGTATTTGAAATATTTCACATATTTAGTCAGGTACATTTTGCTATGGCATTTGACAATTTTTATTGCACTACAAGGTTAATGTTTATATGAAACTGTTCTATTTCTGCAATGATACTTCAATGCAGTGGTATTTTTGAAAGAAAATATTTCTTTATAGGTTTTTTCTCTGCATAAACAGTTTTCTCCCCCTTGCATTATCCTAATATCTAAAATATTTAAAAATGTTTTATAAAAACATATAACAGCATCAAAATAGTCAGAATAATTGCAAAATCTGTTTTATTTTAAAGGATCTGATGCTGTGGACAGAAATATAATGAATTCTGGCTAGCCTGAGATGAAATACAGAAGAAAAGCTGAGATGAGGGAAATCTTTGCTAAAAAGACATATTTTCTATAAATATGAAAAAAGGAAGTATCTTGCTGCAAAAAGAATGGAGGTAGGAAGCTCACCCTCTCATGGGTGTAAGTTATTAGTTTTTCCTGTCTGCTATTTTTAAAGTACCCTAAGACTGATGGATTCTAGAAGACAAATGTAAAAGCAAAAATTCAAAATTTTCAGTACAGTGCAATTCTAGTGGTATCAGATAGGAAGAGATGGGAAGGGAACACACTTTGAAAGTGTGGCTGGGTAATCATGATAATAGAAAATATGTTCTAAATATGTTTTGGGTGATAAAATACAGTGGATGGAATTTTCCTTCCTATTCATGTCTGTAAAATAGCAAATCATTACAGACATCTAGCTTTCATCTCTAAAAGACTAAAATTTCAGTGATGAGACTTCCTTTTCCTGTGACATCACAATTTTTACATCTATGGTAAAAATGTTAAAATATACTTGCAGATTTTTTCTCTTAATGTGATTATATTTCCATAATTTCAGTAGAGGAATTGGTATTGAATATGCATTCAGAATCATCCACACAGTATCTGAAAAAAATTCTTTCACTAACATGAAACCAGTACATATAAATATAAGTCTATATATTAATATACACACAGAGACAAAATTTGAGATTGTTCTATATCTAGGACAGTTAAATTGTTCAAAGTTATTGTTGATTTTGAATGCCTTTATTTATCAGTACCAGTCTTGAAACATCTGGTGGAGACAATCTTCATAAGACAAATGTAGGTCATTTCCCCTAGATTTTAATTTTTAATCTGAGTACTCAAAAAATAAGCCACTGCATAAACTTGATTTTTGTGGTTTGTTGGGTTTGTTTTTTTTTATTTTCAAATATAGGTCAATGGTTCATAACATCCTGAGTGTGTTACTTGTTTTCTTTCCTTTTCTTTCCAATATGCTGATGAAAAGAGATAAACAGATAAGCTGACTTCACTTCAGAAAAACTAATTTATACAGACTTTTTCTAGAACTAATGAAAACAACCCAAGTATGTATCCTGTGACACAGAAGGAGGCATAAACCCAGGTTTACAGTGTACCAAAGCCTTTGACTCAATCCAGACAAGTTTGTTTTCATGGGTCCATTTTTAGGAAGGAACTGGTTGTGAGTTATTGAGTGTTTAGCACTTTGCAATATTTAGATTTATGCACTGTTCATCACCTACCTGGTTCCCTCAACTTTGAAGCATGCTTTCTCTTACGACTCAGAGGCAGACTGCCACCCTCTGAAGTACTAACTACTGCCCCTAGCATCTGGGGTGAGGGGGGCGTGGTTTGTGAAGCTTTCATGGGTATATAAAGCAGGCCCTGAGGCTCTTAAGTGTAAGAAATAAGACCACAAGTTGGGCTCAGGTAGTGTCTCTGATACAGCTACAGATTTTCAAGTAAACATAAGCATGTGTGCAGAGTGTCAACAGAACTTTGTCAAGTCAGAACACTGAAATGTAGGAAAACAAATAAGTAATCAAATGTTATTAATTATCCCAGACTATTTTCTACAGAGCTATCCTTTATCATCTGCTGGGAATCTTTGCCATTTAATCTGAGATTTAGGACAAACTGCTGCAGGTTTTAATTCTAGGCAGGCTTCAGCTTCCAAAGTTCTCCCCAGGCACAATTTCTTTGATTCACTGGAAAATGAAGTTTGACATATCTTATTATGAAGAAATACTTCATTTGAAAATGTACAGAGTAGCTCTAGGAAAACAACAGCAAACTGAGAAAACCTTGCCAACAGTGCAGCCTTTCTACAAATGCAAAAGAATGCAAAGCTAAAATAATATTTCTCATTAACAATGAAGTTTTCAAATAGCTGTGAGTGGAATCTGTGAAGGTACCATAGCTATAACACTGTTAGGCAGAAAATGTTGAGAATTTATAAATTGACTGTGCTGTCCTGAGAGCACTTACAGAGAATTCAGTGGTCTGACGCATTCTTTGTAACCCTGTCACCTCTCTTTGTTGCTGTGGGAGAAACACAGGCGGAGTATTTATTCAGCAAGTCTTGTGGTACCAGCTCCTCTGAGTCAGTGTTGAAGACATTTCACAAGTGACTGCATCCCAGGTTGCACAAAACCAGTCTGTCAAAATCTCATATCCCTTTCGTCCTTCTCAGTAGAATGCTAGTGTTTTTGTGAAATCAGTGCTTTAATGTCCACTGACAAAAGGCTTGCATTTAGTTCTGCAGCCTTCTCTCTCCACATTCTCTTCTCTTTATTCTTCTCCTCTTTCACTGACATCTGCAATGATATCTTACATCCAGATATGGCTCATATTGCACACCCTATAAATCAGATGTTGATTCATATTGTGAAGTGTTTCACATTTTCTGAGAATTCCTTGGGATGTCGTAGCCTTTTCCTCTCAAAGAAAACTCCCTGGTAGGCTCAATATGTTAATACTTTTTCATTGAATGTGCTGAGGGGGAAAATTTAAAAAAAAGATACTTTCTATTGAGATATATGTATATATTAGTTTAAAATATCGAACAAAAATGTCAACATTTTTGAGTGGAAAGGTCAATGAAGAATGCAGAAGAGCCTGGGATACTGGACTCCAGTTAAACCTTCATGGATTTCTCATCATCTCCAGTACCACTGTGAACTCCATGAAGCTTACTCATTTTTGGGAGACATCTCAGTAATAATTAGCTGGAAGGAAAGGGATTGGCAGCCTCTCATCTCGGTCTGCTGCTTCTGTGAAATCTCCATGAGTACTTAAGAGAGAAATACATGGATGCTGTCACACCAATGGGTCATTTCCATCTTCAGGTTTTTTCCATTAAAAAAAAGGATTTTCCTTTTCATTTTATGCCAAAAAAAAAGCCTGTAGTTTGCAAGTCTCACCACTTTGCTGTGGCCCATGACTGACACATTGAGATAAGTGGCTTCAACGGCCAGACAAGAAGGACTTGGGAGCTGTATGAGTAGCCCATCTGACCAGCTGCTGTATTTCTGCAACAAAGAGGGCGCAAAAGGGAGTCAGCACCAGAAATAGATACATTTTACAGAAACCTTTTCCCTTGTCATCCTTTTGTTTTCATTGGGAACACTTTTTTTTTTTCAAGTAAGAAAGATAATTCAATTATATGAATAGTCCCAAATTTTCTCTTTCTCACACAAAAGACTCTTTAAATTATTCTTGATGCCATCCAAAATATTGTCCTATGGTAGGAGGGAGTTTTCTGCTCTTATGAATGAGCATTTTTTAAAATGCAAATTTTACTTCACTGAATGCTTAGGAAGGAGGCATTGCAATAACTTCATTGCAATATTCCTTTCACTGATTCATAAGGAAGGGGTTGAGACGCATTTCCCTGTGCGGGCCCAGGTGTCTCATTGTGTGGTTATGGGGAGTGACTTCATCAAAGGGGGATGTCTCTTCATCAGAGATTAATTAATGCAAAACCAGCACAGAGGGAATAGAAGGCAAGGAACCAGTGCTGCTCCTCTCAGTGTCTGTGCATAGCCAGCAAACCGGGTGACTGCACAATGTCACCAGCAGTGTGACCACAATCCACTGATTTGCCAATGCTCCGCTTGGATGGTAGTCTAGTAATCAACTTACCTGCTAATTGCAGAGAAACATTTGGCATGTTCTTCCAGCTCCATCACAAACATCAAAAATTCAATATTATATTGATATAATTTAATATTATATGCAGCTGCCTTAATGGTCCCTGGCAATAGAGCATTTTTTTCTATTTTTCTCACTTTCGTGCACGTAAATATGAGGGTTTGCAGATGCAGTTACCTCATATTCTAACTTCTTGGCAATAAGTAATTCAGAAATACAGTTTCATGCAGGTAAAAGTAGCTTTGAAAAAAAGATTTAAAAAGCCTCTTTTATATCAAGGCATTTCCTTTCTTAGGTGGGCTGAAGCAGGAAACCTAATTGTTCTTCTGGGTCTATGCACACAGACCGAAAAAAAGTGAAACATTACATCCTAGCAAAAGGTGATAGCAGAAGATAAAGAAATTTTGGCAGTTATTACAAGGAAATCAGTTCAAATCTTTGGAGAAAGCTGCTGAATACCTGGCCTTTAAATCACTGTAACTAGTACCTATACGGCCATCTTTAAAAAATGGATATTTCCAACTAGGCATTTAATTAATAGATTTAATATAATAGGTTTTGCCACTTGCCCCATCTACAATTGTATTAAAAACAAAGTGCACAGAGGTGCTGTGACCTCCATCTACAGCAACAGCAGCACCTTTGAGAGCTCAAGAATTCTCTACTACTTCTAAATACTTCCTTTCTTTGGAGATGTGCACAGGTAAAAAATATCTGCAGGAACTGATAGAAGCAGTTCACCAAGATAAAGTGTTCTTACATTTCTGGCATGTCAAGAAGATCTGCTTCCATCTTACATAAACCACTGAATGAATATTCTCATACAGCATTACTGAAGCATGCAATACTGCTTCACTAAGAGCCTTCCACTGCCCTCCAGATACACTTAAGAAAATAACTCTAAATGGAAGGATGATACACACAATAGCTAAAGGGAATGCAATCACATTCAGAGAAGATAAAGAAATCATAAACAGACACCTGCCTTTCTGGAAATTCCTTGGGCTCTTGCTATCGGCAATTCTAGCAAAACACTTCACAGCATAGACCTGAGTCTGGCCTGAGAGCTTTCAGGTTGAACCACAGGCTGTGGCTCACATCGCTATTGTCAGAATAAACTGCCTCTATGAAAAGAAGTTACTTAGGAACAGTAAAAATACTATTTGAAATAAGTATTAGCTAGGCAATTCTTCCCCAGGAACTGAAGGAGAACTTTTAAACATTAAAAAAAATAAGAGGAGGAACTGCAGAAGACCTAAGGGATGGATCCTCAAGACCGTCTTTGTGTGTGTGTCAGAGTACTCAGTCAGGCCAGCCCCATCTGCCTGCATAGGTAACTCAGGTTCAGCTATTTCTTATACCATGGGACAGAGGGAAAATTTCTGTCCTGAGACCACCATGTTAAAAATAAATCCAGGAAGATCTGGTTGTTTGATGCCATTTTTCAGAATAAAATAGAAAGCACTTTGGAAGCAGGAGCAAGAGAACATGATTAGTCTTGTACCAGGTAATCAATGGTAATATAAATAGGAATATAGAGTGACTTTGATCTAAATCTATTCTGGTTCTGCAACTTCAGATTTACTTCCTTCTTTGCAGCTCAGATAAAATTCATTTGCCTGTTATTTTGTATTCCTGTTGTGTTAGTTTCCTCCTTTGAGATAAACTCTTACACATTATCCTTTTGTCTTTACTTTTCTCTAATTCCTACAGTGGGCAAGTGGACTGTCCCCTAACTTGGCTGCAGCTGAGTACTGTCAGTATCTCAGGGAACTCTCTCCTAATCTCCCCAGCTGAAGTGCTACTGAGCACAACTCTACCAACTGTGTTTGCTCCATTAACATCTTGACTACTTGACCTTTGAGCTCCACAACAAAGCCTGAACTGAAACATCAAACAACATATTCTTAAAACACCAACATGTCATATTCTTCATAAAAGACATATAGGTCACTGCTAAATTTTTAAAAACCCTTTCCTTTTTCTATGAATAACTTGGATTTTTCAAGTGTGTAAAATTCTGGAGTAAAGGTCTTCCTAACAGTCTTTGTCTCCTGTAGAGTTACTACCTCCTCAATAAGAAAAAAAGGTGCTCTTATTTAAGACTATGGGGGGCATACTGAGCTTCCCATCCCCTCTCTTAAATGTTCTGCCTTTTTTTCCCTTAAAAATCCTGTTGAAAGGAGTATATTTCTTAGAGTGAAATTCAGAGAGAAGGACTAGAATAGCTTCCTGCAGGCAATTGCCAGGTTGATATATCAAAGTGATATTGCTTTCTGAATTGAGTGGCACCAATCAGCAGGAACTGTCAGTCTGGGGATATAATAACTGTGGTGCCAGTCGTCAGGAATCTAAATGAAAGTTTCAGCTGTACTTGTATATTTAAAGCGCCTGTTGGCTCAGGAAGGGAAATAGGAAGGGGGAAGAGCTTTTCTGGCATTGTCAAGGAAAGGATGGCATCTGAAGAAAAAATTGGTGAAGCACAGAGCACCTGGATTCCCCTCTGGGACTAGTATGAGAGTGAGATGACCGAAGGCATGGAATGGATCTCACATCTGCAATCCCCTTAATTGCAAGCCCTGTTAACTATCTTTCTGAAGAGAAGGTGAAGATTTTTACAAGCCTGTCACATTTGTCATGCTGATATTCTACCAAACTCCCTCTCTGGACTGCAGTCCAAATATAGATCCCTGAAACCTCTGCTCAGCTGCTGCCTGACTCTATCAATGCATGAAATATGTAGGCACCTGATTTTTAAATTAAGTTCCTCAATTCTTACCAAGATGGTGACACAAATGCCCTCAGAGCTGGCAGAGCTTGTGGCCTTCCCTTCATCCTGCCCAGACATGGCTTCAAGCCCGTGAGGACGCTGACAACACTTGGAGAGCCAGTTCAGGTGGGGAAGGCAAAGCAGTGGACTCAGTCACAGCATTCATCCATCAGCCATGGGGATGAGGGAACCCATTTTTCCCACAAAATTTCTCTGTGTCCAGGCTGTCACTATAGGCACAACTGTTTTGCCTCTCCTGTTGAAGCTGGTTCCTTTACATTACATAGGTGTGACTAGTATATAGTCAAGACTTTCAGGCAATGTCAGAGAGAGATGAGGTTGTTTTCTGCTTCCAGGGCTCTCTCAGAATATTATCATATTAAGACTTCTCAACACAGAGAAATACTGTGAGAAAGAGCAAACCCCTGATTACCTCATCCAGAACTGTCCAGAGCACCACAAGGTGCATTTTAGAAATCCTGAGATACTGCCACTCACATTGCTATGACTGACATTGGAGGCCTTTTGCAGATATAGGACTAAAATAACTGATGTATTCAGCTGCATCACTCTCCTCTGAGGGAAACATAGGTCTTGGGATCAGAGCTCTTTTAATCAAATTCTGTTATGTGAATTATATTTCAATTGGATTTTGGCTTAATAGTCTGCACTACAAACATGAGATAAATCATTATATCCATGCTGTACCTGTGACTAGTGAGTAAGGTCACAGCGCTGATTCAGTTTTCTGCATATACAACTATGATTCACCAGGCACAGGAAAACTCTCCAACCGTGGCAATTCAGGTATCAAAAACAGGTAAAAGCTGTCTTTTCTGAACCACACAAGTGAGTCTTCATCCCCCAAAACCTCAGGCTGATTTAAGAATTATTGTGCAGAGTATAGATCCTCAGCTTCAGGTACTCCTATGTGCACATCTGTGACACTCAGCTAACTTGAAAAATTGTACGGAAAGCCATTCTCCTGCTGCATCAAGCAAAAATGTCACCATCTACTAAAAAGGGTGAAATGACATGATATGTGACTTATAAGAGTAAGACAAAACTCCCACAAAAAAACCCCAGGAGATCAGAGGAGGGCCAGGCACCTGGCCAAAAAGATTCTTCCTAAAATTTCATAAGCTGGAAGCATCTGTCATTCATCCAGCCATTCCAGTTATGACATTAAATATTCTGCCTTTAAACATATTTGGTGTTTATCTTCTTGAATTATACAAAATTAAAACTAAGTTTCCTAATTAAGAAAACACCTTTTAAAATAAATTAAATTTAGAATAATTTTAAACATGTATTCTAAAAATTCCCATTTCTCATTTACATCTTCTGGTAATGAAAAAAGGAAACCATGATGTCTGTGGAGTGGGACTAAATGGACATTTGAAATACATTCTTTTCCCAGGAAAGAATCAGATAAAGTTAGTACAGGTCTGATTTCTCGATTTTTCTGAGCATGCTCTCAATGATAAACACTGAAAAGGTGACAACCAGTTTAAAAGGATACGTAATACTGATTTTATAAAAGGATTCAGGTTAACCAGATATGACTGCAGAATTTCCTACCATCTGTCCCTTTAGGGAATGCTCTGCAGTATCACTGAAGACACGTGGCAGATCTCATGCTTAGCCTCTCCAGGCTGTTTTGTCCTCCTTGATGTTGTCAACTGCATTTGCATTTCTTTTTATTCTCAGATTTTTCATTCTGGTGTCCAGTGAGTAACAGATTCTTGTGTACACATCCTGGGGCAGTATTACAGGCAGATAGTTTCTATCCCAGTGCATCATTGGCTTTCTTAAAATCCTGGATTTCTTCCTTAAAGGATTTTGCCTAAGGTCTGCTGTGCCAGCAGTAGAATGATCTTTTTTATTATTCAGCTTTAGAGCAGCTGTCAGAATAAGAAAGAATTATAGAAGGTATCCAAAACTGGTTTTCATTAAATAATCAAAAGAAAATTCACTTCTTCAAAATGTTTGTGAAATATTTAACCTGGAAAAAAAAGGCCAAACCAATAATGAATGGCTGGAAATTTAAACTAAAAGTATTCAGAATGGAAATTATGTGCAAATATCTAATATTGGAAGTAATTAACCTGATTATGGGGAGAGCATAATAACCTTTAGTCTGTAAACCAAACTCATATATCTTCGTATTGACAATCCTCTTCCAAAACAGCTCCTTCATAGGGGCTATTGGTTCAGATTATCTGATTTTCACCATGTAAAAAGCTAGAGCATGTGATAAAGAACATTTCTAGCCTAATATTTTCACCATGATTTTACTTGGAAGCTATTTTCTTTGGCTTCATGGATGGAATGAACCACAAGAAGCTAACATAGCTTATCTGTCCAGTGAAAATCAAAAGCCAAGGATGAAAGGAGATAAGGAAAGGAAAAGGAAAATTTAAGCTCTTGATTCTTGTTTATTTTTAATGTGATATTTACGTTTCCACTAGTTTTCATTGTATCTGGGAGTTTATCAAGATATTAAGAAAGATAAGCAGTCACGGAAGGAGAACCTCTACAAATCATCTAATAACTGTAAGAAGATTTGGGGAAAAAAGATCCCTGATGACCCTGCAATTGTTGCTTACAGTAATCTGAACACATTCCTCTGCAGAATCACACCTAGGCTGAGATGTGGATATGGCACAAAATGGATCAATGTCTTGATGCTCCAAAACTGTTATATTTTTATGATGCAGCCCTTGTACTTTAAATATTTTCAATCTTTTAAAATAGAGTAAGAATTACGAATTAAACATTTCAAAACCATAACAGTTATTAGATTGTAAACTATTGTATCCAACTAGTTATTTTTCTTTATCTTTTCACTCCCACAAATATTTTCCTTTTTTTTTTACTATTTGGTTGGGGTTTTTAGTTTGTTTGAAAGGCAGAGACCATTCCCTAAAAGATGTCAGGACAGATTCAAAGAATGAATGCAGGCAAGCTCCACATTTTTTGATGTATAAATTATGCTCCCATTTAGCTGAACATTTGGAAGTGTCTTAGGTCATCTCGATAATTCTGTTTGCCAGTTTGGTCTGCCATTTGATTGATTTGTGAGAAACATAACTGTCCTCCTGCAGTGTGAATGCTCTGAATATTACAAATTTCATTCGGTTGTCATATAAATACATTGGCC
Organism: Illadopsis cleaveri; assembly: GCA_013399915.1. Lineage (NCBI taxonomy): Eukaryota > Metazoa > Chordata > Aves > Passeriformes > Timaliidae > Illadopsis > Illadopsis cleaveri. The sequence goes on from VXBB01043980.1 coordinate 1,145,873, forward strand.
TTTATTTAGAGAGGTCCAGGTAGGCAGCTGGCTCCTTGAATTTTGATATATATGTTTATTCACAGCCCTAATTTTATTAGCTGCGTTGGCAGAGGATTGTGAATTGCCTGGTGGGAACAAGGGTATTTTTCAAGAGCTTGTCAATTGTTCCTGTCTTTAATAGAAAACTAGCTTTAGATGAGCTGGATGTTGGAGATATAGAAATAAGTAGAAGGAACTGTGTAAGTTAGCCAGCACGTTGATAGATAAACAAAAATTTTTAGCAGATTATTTCATTATTTAAGAACAGGTAATGAAGTGACACACATCAGCTGTCTTCTGCTCTCTGTTGACTGCTACAGGGAACACCACCATTGACAAAGTGAGTAGAGATGTTGAGCTACACTCATCTGCTGCTTTGCATTGCTCACGTAAGGAGACAAAAATCAAGCCGAAAGATCAAGAAACCAGGCTGTGAGTGTGCAAGAGCAGTGCTGTGGGGTAGTGCTTGGGAAGGAAGAAGAGACACTGAGTCCATAGGGGACAGCAGGTTTGGGCAGTGAGACCTGCACTGAAAAATCTTTGGGAAGGGTCCAAGGCTTTAAGTATTATGAGGAACCCAGTGTTTGGAGGGGCTAAAGGCACAAAACCCGCAGATTAAATAAAAGTGTTGACTTAGTAGAAACTCGCATTATCTTTATTTTTAAGGAACATAAACTGACATGATCTAAAGAAGCTCTCTGCTTTGAGGTTAAAAGTTGCTAGGAGAAATATAACCCCTCAACCAGTTAAGGCCATAACTGTTTCCCATCTCCTTGTCTGGTGAAGGTCTAATGTGACAACTGCCATGAGGCATCTACAGTTATGCTAAAAAATAACAAGAGGATGTAGGAAGATGTAGGAGTATGAGTGAGTGACAATAACTTTTCATTAGTTTTCTTCCTGATCATGCCAAGGCTTTATGCTGAACACCTGATGGCACCTGCTTCCCTCCAGCTGTTCCCAGCAGGGAGGCTAGGGAGGCTCTGTTGCAACCATGATCTCTGCATCACTTTGCTTATTATGCTGCAGCCCACACCACTCTGTCTTCACTGAATGATACTGAAAATCAGCTAGATTTAAGATCAACTTCCAAAACCATTCAAAGTTTGGACTTAATGCTGAGTTTTGTGTAATGTTCATATTTTACTTCTAGTGTTGTCTGATCATGTGAAAGATGTCAACCTACCATCATCCTCCAGTTTCTCCATTAGCTCAGTGGACTCAGACACTCAGAGTAAAAGTTGCACAAGGTGGACCATGGCTGGGATGGCTCAAGTTTCTGCTGTAAGGTTCCTCAACGCATCTGTAACAGGCTGAAAGGCTTGTGCTGAGGAAGACAGGATTTTTGTAAGAGAAAGAGTGGTCTTGTGATTGACAGTCTACCAATAATTCTGCACTAAATATTCTACAAAATATAAGGTAATTGGTGCCTCAAATTAGCTGCCCAAGTTAAAGGCTAATTTCAAGCCTAATCTGTCCACCTTTCTTCAATACAAAAATTCAGCTACTACCACCCCTCACCACAACATACTGCACAAATAAATTTTGCAATGAGTAACACTACAGAAAAATTCCCTGAGGACATCTACAATTCTGTCACATGGAAAGGTTTGAGTAGCATAAAATAAATGTGTCTGTGGGGCATGCACTGAAATATGAGGGTAAAACAAAAATATTGAGGAGCCACTCAATCACTGAGTGCTGTTCAGCCAGGGCACTGAATGAGACAGTCTTGCAGAAAAAACTGTGGATTATCCGCAGTCAAACTGCCAAAATTCATACACAACAAGGGGACAGCCCAGGGCTGTACACATTGAAATGCAGAGAGATACACAGAAAGCTTAATTCTGGCATTTTGTAACTTCACTCTTTGCTTTACAACTGTAATGTAACTTTATTGGGTATCTTTTTAGAATATAAGGTTGACCAAAGGTGACGGGAATCCTCATTGTTTTATGAAAGTTCTACTGTCACCTGTGTATTTTTTTAATGTATTTTCAGAACAAGCCACTTTTATTTTAATATGGTACAATTGTGCTGAGGTCCTGTTGAAATAATCTCCTGATTCAGTAGTCTTACTGGACAGTCATGAGAGGAAACCTTTCATAGTTTGATGTTCACTGTATTACCATCTTTGCAATTTTTTCCATGGAACATATGTTCACTCACCCTGGATGCCACATAATTTTCACTGGAATTTGATTTCTTCTATTCTGACTTGCACAGGTTTCAGAAATCAGAGGAAGCAAGAAATTTTGAGCTCATTCAGGTACATCTTGCATCTACAGTGAGGAATTGACTGCAGTAGCCAACACCAATTTAGGTAGAGACACACACATCTTAGCCCTGCTACGAGTTGGTGCCTGCAGCCACCCTTGCTCCGTGATAGGTGCAAGGCAGGAATGTTCCCTGGTTCTGGCCCCAGGGAATTAGCTTGCCATATACATAGATGGGAGCACGTTATGCTCAGTTGAGTGTCAGGAGCTGACACAGCAGCATGTGCTATCATTCAGGTGAAGGGAGGGTTGAGGCTAAACAGGCCAGGGCTCCTCTTGGGAACCTCATTTTTCGCTGTTCCTGTGTGATCTGGAAATGAAGGGAAACAAAACAAAACAACAATAACAATAACAAAAAACAAACAAACAAACAAACAATAAAACCCCAAACATAATCAGACCTAATATTTCTTAACACATTTAGTTTAGTCAAATATGAAGTCTTCTTTCTAAACATGTTTCAGTTTTTTGTACTTTGTCAGTTGAAAGACAGGAAAGTACATATTCTCAGTGAGTGTCAATGTGCCCTACCAGCTTGGTGCAATATTCAAAGGATGAGAACTGACAGTTCATCCTCTTTTGCTCTAATATGCTGAATCTAAATGCCCTAAAGTGAAGAAAGCTAGAATTTCAATTCAAAATTCAACACCCACATACCTAAATTCAAGAGCATTTTGGATTGGTTTTAATGTTTTTTCCTTACAGGGATAAAAGCAATTTGGTCTGAAGCCAGAAAAATCTGGAGTCCTCTCTGCTCCTTCCTACTGCTGTCTGGCAAATCAATCTCATGCCTAATTGTAGACTGCACCAGCAGAATATTAAAGGTGGGGAGTGTGCAATGCATTTTGAGTGACGCTCACCTTGGTCTGATGGATGCCTTCTGACAGTGCAAACACAGTGAAAGGATAACATCTGTCCTCTCCCATCACAGGGCCCTGACAGCAGTCAGACACTAAGCACCCTGTGTCAGCCACTAACTGGGTTGACTGACTGTCCCATTATGTCCATGTGTTGCAGGAGGGGGCTGTTGAGCAAACTCCCCTGAAGCTGTCCCTTCCCTGCCCCTCAGTTTAACACTCTGCTGGAATGTGAGCTACTGCTCAAGAAGAATTACATGGTGCTGGGATTCAGAGACTCTAAGCTAAAATACTAATTAAGCAGATGTTAATCATTGCCAGCCAGTATTCATAGGAAAGTCTCTTAGAAGAGGAAACATTAAATAAATACGGAAAATATTAGAAATAATATTAAATATTAAATACCACCTGTAAGGCTTTGCACAACTAAAAATAAGATGGAGTTAGCTACTAGAGATACTGTGGTTCTTCCTACACAGATATGGCTCTTTTCTTCTCCTACCTCTATTAATAGGATTGCAGCTGCAATATTCATTTACACAGCATTTATATTGCATTAAGACTAAAAAAATTTAGTGCCCATGCAAATTCAATCCTCCATGAGTTTCTTTAAGAGGCGGTTTCTTGGTCTCTCCAGGATACAGATGATAACCTATTGCCTGGGCTCCAGAGCTGAGAAAGAAAGGCAGGATCTCAGTCAGTCCTTTTAATGTCCTCCTGACTCACATTATCAAACTTTTTTAATTCCCCATATTCTGACTGACATGTTAATCACTAATGACCCTTTACTTAACAGTTAGCACAGAAGTAGGGCTGATGTTGGATTCATCAATAAAAAACCTCTTCCTTCTCTCCATAGGGTTTCACTTGAGAACCTGTATCACTTGCCTATGCATGAGTTAGTAGGGCTACAAAAGGTTATCTTCTACCAATAAACTGAGGTTAAATAAAATACTAACATCTACACAAGCATAGAATCACCCCAGGTGCACCTGCCTGCATTCTCATCTGGAGAGGCAGAATTTCAGCTTAAAAACAGTGAATAGTGAAATGGAGTCTGTAATCTACAGAGGCCACAGCTAGTTTATTATGCACCCTGTCTGGTCCATAAAACAACATGTGGTAGGTCAAAACTCACTCATGGCAAAGAAAGAAAGCCGTTATGTGTATTTGAAGTGGTGAACATAGGCACAGAAGATAGAATCTACAGCAAAATCATTTGGAATCTGCACTGCTCAAGTCTTTTTCTTGCAATCTTTTTTTCCAGCACTTTGGCTGGAAACGCTGCTGAAGGTGAGCATGTATGTCTTGAGGGAATAATTCAAGCAGAATCTTCCTCACATAGTGCCAGAAAAAGATACCAAGTATTCCTTAAGATGACCATCCTCTACTCCTGGTTTTCTGAGTCTCATAGTTGAATGCCCCAGCTCTCCACATGTGAGTAGGGATCCAGAATATTTCAATTAAGATCCGCCTTTCTTTTTAGCTGCCTTTTTTTCTGTCCTGTAGCATAAATTCAAATGCTTGCAGTACCAAATCATGTAAACTACACGATTAGATCTCTTTTTCCCCTTTATCTACTCATCACCTCTGCTCTGACATTGAAAGAAATGCCTATTTTTGGAGCTGAGACATCTATTTGAATCTGAGCACTAAACACAGCAGGGTCATAGTCAGATACTCCCTGAGGGACTCATTAGGACTTCCAAAATTGTGTATAAATGCAGTATGGATGCATACATATGCTCCTGTAGCTTGGAAATCCCTGTTTAACTGTAATGTACATACACTGAAGCCCAGAAAAGAAGTGGACATCTTTGTAATCACACCAAAAACAGGAAAATCTGTTTCCATTCATTATGATTTTTTTCAGTTTAAACAAGCTGAATCACAAAATTTTGCTTTAACTACAGCTCATAACAAATCCTCCTCCATTCTTTGTCTACCAGGTGAAGCTTGAGGATGGCTGAGTTAGACCTGAACACATCTGTCTTGAAGTGAAATAGATTCATTGTTGCTGGAGTAATTTAAGGACCTCCTCTAAGCCATTACTAAAACTACTTGCCAGGATGACCCATGCAGGACAAGCTACGGAGTGAGAAAAATTAAATGGAAGGGGCAGTTTATTTTAATTTTTGTTAATCTATTTCCTTTTTTCCACACTGCTAAACAATAATGAAAGCAAAACAGCCTGCCCAGTGTTACTTCAGCCTACCAGCAGTGCTGATGGGCTCAGCCTTGGCCAGCAGTGGACTCACAGGTTGGTTCATAACACGTAGTCTCTGCTGCTTTTTCCTTATAAGGGGGAGGATTCCTCATGCTCTTTCCCCACTCTGGGGTGGTTGGATGGGGTCCTCCCACAGCAGACAGCCCTCTACAAACTTCTACAATAGAGGTCTTTCCCATGGGCTGTAGCTCTTCAGGAACAGGTCCAGCATGGGGTCACAAGTCCTGCCTGCAAATTTCTCCATGTGGACTCTTCTCTCTATAGGTCCTGCCAGGAGCCTCCAGTACAGGCTTCCCACAGGCCGTCTCTTCCTTCAGAGACCCACCTGCTGCAGTGTGGGGCTCTCTATGGGCTGCAGAGGGACTGCCTGACTCACCAGGGTCTGCAACAGGGGCTGAAGGGAAACTCTTCTCCAGCACATGGGGCACCACTCCTCCTTCTACACTGACCTGGGTGCCTGCATAGCTTTTCCTGTCACATATTCTCACTCCTCTCTCTGGCTGGCACTGCTATTGTGCAGAAAATTTTTTCCCTTCTTAACTGTGTTATGCCAGAGGCACTGCCACAGTACAGCTGGGGTTAACCTTGGCCAGTCTGTCATGGAGCTGGCTGGCACTGACTCTGTGGACATGGTGGAAACTTCTGGAAGCTTCTCAGAGAGCAATCCCTGTAGCCACCCTACTGTCAAAACCTGGCCACACAAACTCCCCCCACAGACCTTTCTGTTGCTTCTGTGCTGTATTTTTTAGCCTCATATGGATGTCTCAGATACACAAATACAAGAAATTACACTTCAACTTTCTTTCACTTAAACTGGAGTCTAAAAAAACTAGTTCCCAAGAGGACAGTTAAAGTTCATAAGAAAGGATGGCAATGAGCTGGTTTACATTTAAACTGAATTAAAACTAGGGTCATATATTTTTTTCTTGGAAAAAAAGTGAGCTGTTGCAAAAGGCTGTAAGGCCTACAAGAAATGAAACAAAAAGTTTTTTGACTTTTGATCTCCATGAAGATCTTTACGGTTCAGAAGCATTTAAGGGTTTGCATGCTAGTTCTGTGGAAACCTAGAGTTAATGGAACACTTTAACATTTAACATCATATTTGTTTATTTGAATATTTTTATCCAGGTCAGCCTCATTATGTCTTATTATTTTCATGTTTCAGCCCTAAATTATCAGCATGAGGATCAATTACAGCACTACATATTTCTGTTTAAAAGGAAGTTCATGGATAAGTGACAGAGTGCTGAAACAGCAAAAATATTCTTTCCAAAAAAATAACCTTTTCTGCAGCAGTCTCGCTGATAACTTTGTTAAATTATGGAAGATCTCACAATACCCATAACCTTCCATATAGGTCTCTTGTGCCTATGCTGTCCTGGAATATTTGCACTTACCAGAACCAAGCTATGAAAAAAATGGCTCTTTCTCCCTCATTAATCTAGAGTTACATTCAGAGAAAGACAAATATTCTCAGGTGGCTGGGTTTTTAAGTGACTACCTTGAATTACTGAAATCCATTCAAAAGTACCAACTACCTCTCTGAGAGCTGGGTCCTATTAAACTTTCCATTTTGAGCAACTAAACTGGCTAAATTAAATCTCAGAGTAAAGCTAAATGTAGATATATGTTAATGACATTTATTGTAACTGGAGGTAGAAAACATCTAGCAGTGCAGGAAAATTTTCTTTTGCTTTCACATAGTGCTTTCATGGTGCAGGTTTTTTCTCCCAAGTAGCAAGACTACCAAATTCACATCAAACTTGAGAATCAGGCAGCTGTCTCCATGCTTCTTCCTCAGCGACAAAGATGTTTTTGGATGATTGTGGAGTATACCTCTTCACCTTTCTTCTTGTTTTTGGCTTTGCCCTGCATATAGCTGTTCAGTGGGTCACCATGACCACACCACAGGTGTCACCATGCAGGGGCAGAAGTGGGGTATGACCCTGCAGCCTGGTGAGGTCCTCAGAGGAGCTCCACAGCCTGGCACCTTGCATGTCTGCAGGTCACCAATGCCCCATCAGCTGATCCACAGCCACACTGCTGGGTTATGGAAAAGGGTAGGAAAAGAAGATGGTTGAGTTCTAAAAACAGGAGGGCTAAAAGGTGCTCTTTCTCCACAGAATAAAAGCTTGAGTAGATGAGTCTATCAGTAGGATTTAAAAAATCAACTCTGACAAGAGATGGCAATACAACATTTGTTTCTTCTGGTAGATTTTGCAATTCAGATTTAAGCTTGTGACACTTTAGTGTGAGAAAGCTGTCAGAAGCATTTTAAGCATAGTTATTTTTCTCTTTCCTGGGCGGTGTTAGGGTAACCTGGGTTTGTATCTTGAGGAATTAAAGTAGAATATTTTGTATAATTCTGAAGTAGTTTTTAAATATTGTCTGTAAGACACAGCTTTATGCTGCAAAAGTGATGATGAGGTAATGTTTATTAGTATTCACTTGAAATAACCTAATTTATTCATTGCTTAATCACCCCTGAGAAATGTGCACCCCTCCAAGTGAGATGACTAAACAGTATATATTGCTATCATACATCCTCTCTCCATGAGATTCCAAAAACATTAAATGCACGGGAAATATGTTTCTCTCACCAAGGTTAATCTGCGCAGTCAGAGACTGATGCATTATACAGCTATTCATATCAGTGAAATATTTCTACATGACTGTTGATAGAGAACAAACCTGGAATTTGCTGAAATGGTTGTATACAATATGCACTTGCCTCACAACAGCAGGAAACTTTTAGCAGTACAGCAGCTCACTCCTAAAGGGTTCTTTTCTTAAGCCATGATGCAGCAAAGTTGGCAGCTTGGCCCCATCCAAAGTGGTGCTAGACAAGATGCAGAACCACAGGATTTGGACAGATGTACCACTGACAGATGGTGCTGAGATTAGTCATTATCAATCAGCTTCAACTTGCATTTATTTCTGTGGTTCAATGTCAGTCAGCGATGAACCCTGACTGATAATGCTTTATTACAGGCTAATATTTATTAAGAATTGCTGACTCCCTAGAGGATGAAGGGGAGGCACAGACCCTGCTCACAGGAAACGACAGACATAACAGGCCGAGTTTGCTCATTATCACTAACACGGATTCTTACAGCTCCAGCATCAACTCTGCCAGTGCCACTGTCTGTAGAGGGATCAAGGGCTGCATAGAAGTGGAAAGACCAGCTGCCACTTCTCTCAGAGGGATTTCCACCCAGTTAAGGTCAAAGTGTACTTTTTGGAATAGCATAAGAGGAGCATAAGTAGGCCCTGATATTTAGAAATACAGGACTGGCAATTATATTACTACTATGTTTACTATGTCTCAGGAATAGAATAAAAGTACATGTATAAGTACGTATACAGATACACATATGTTGCCCTGATCTTTAGCCTTCTAATGATTGTTTACATAGTTCTTCTGGAGTTTCTCAAAACAAAGTAGATTGTTTTCATATTTCTCTGTGATGAACTTCTGAATTGACCACTGGAGTCAGAGAGGTATTCCTCCTGTCCTCCAATCCTTAATCAAATTCCAAATCCTATTGAAAACCCAAATCATAATAAACTGCCCTTCTTTTCTTCACTTCAGCCTGACAGTGAGTGTGTGGTTTTTTCGTGTCCCTAACAGTGACACACATACATATGCCACTCTATTGTATAGACATATGTATGTAAGAAGGTGTATTTATATTTGTATATTTACACTGCCTCTTCCTCCATAATACACTCTCATGCAGTGGCAGTAACAAAGCAGGACTGGATTCACTACATCATCTATGATCACCCATAAAATTTTAATATAATATTAAGCTCATCCCCCAGCCCTAATCTACAGACTGTAATAAAAACCTGAACATTAATGCACTAGATTCAGCCTTGATTTACTCAATTGAAGCTCAGACCAGGACTCAAGTCCCTCCCTTGACATTAGGAAGATTTAAAAACTGATGCTAAAAATAACGATAGTTGTCCTTACTGTCTAACTAGTATCTAAAAATTATATTAAATTCCAATAGAGAAAAAAAAATAAACTATGCTACAAGCAGTACACAACATCTCTTGCATGTTCATTGCTGAGGTGTCATGGAAGAGTTTTCTAAAATCTTCATTGCTGATATTGACTGGAAGAAAAATAAAGCTATAGTAGATAACTGTCCTAGCTTGTCTTTTATTTGATAAGGATTAAAAGAAAATTACTGGATAATGCAATATACCCAAGTCAGCGCAGTAATAAAAGGAGTCTTTTTATCAACAAGATTAAGTCTCACAATAGAATAATCCATAATGGAAGTTACAGGAATGGAGTAAAAGAGAGCTAAAATGGTTGTTCTTTTTCCCCCAGAGTTATAAGGAGATGATCTAATGCTATGTTTTTATAAGCAGAGATCTTTCCCAAAGCATTTCCTAGGATCATTTCTTTTATATTTAATGAATTTCAGGAAGTGAGGAAGGTTGATGTTTTATGTTTAATGTAGTCCCTGAAGAGCAGAACAAAGCCATGAAGATATACTATGTATCTTACTTTACAGCTGCCAGATACGCTATTTTTTCTTGAACAAAGACTCTCCAGCAATTTATGAATGCAGTTAAATGTTCAGACATTTCAGTGCAGGAGATGTTTTACCTGTGCAACTGAGAATATAGGGAATTTATAAATCCCAGGTTCTCAGCAGAAACCGGCCTCCAAAGCAGTGCTTGTGAACTGATTTCTCCCCTGCAGATAGCTAGGGTTTCATCACAAACTCCCCTCAAACTCACTTCATACCAATACTCTCCAGTGTAGGCTGGGCAGTGTCCAGCTGCCTCTCCCAGGATAGAAGAGCCTTTCAGCAAGGGAGGCACAGTGGGATGCTGCAGTTTGAGTTCAGAAGTGAAGTTCAGTAAGAAAGCCCAGTTCACAGGACAGACCAGCACTCAGCTGCACCTCCTGTGAGGCAGCATCCACGAATCAAGTAATTTCTAACACAGGAATTTCTCCACAAGCTAGGGGTCACTGGTGCATTCAGAATCCCTGTAGATTCTCATGGCATTTCCATAGGTACTTTTCAAGGCTAATGTAATCTGAGTAAAACAAAAACAAAAACAACAAAATAAACAAAAAATGAAACACAAAACAACCTGCCTCTAAAAATAATTACATACTCAGAGTTCATTCTTCAGTGGAATATAGCAAATTTGAGCTATCGGTTGGTCAGAAAAACACATATAACTTTTAAGTGAGAAATACAGAGAAGGAAGGTAACATCCTTTAATTTCTTTTTTTATTATTATTCACAAACAGGATTTAAAGTAAATAAGCAGCTTGTAGAAGAAGAAAATACTTGAAGCATTTTAATTCACTGACAATCATGAGAAAATAATCTGCAGCATCTGATGTGTTATAAACTGCTTTATGTGCAAAACACCACATTGGGTCATGTTGTACTTAATAGCTGAAACACAAGCTCAGCTGACAATCGACACTGTTATTTTGGGGAAATTTCTTATTTACCAAAGCAGTTTTCCTGATATTTTCTAAAATCCCACACAGGCTAATGCAATTTGAAAAAAAGAAAAAAAAAAGAAAAAAAAAATAAAAATTGGATTGATGCCAGAGAAACGTACCTGAAAAAAGATTCATACCTTAAATAATAGAGGTCTGAACTTGCAGCACTGACATAGATAAATAGGTTGCCTAGTAGGTTGTTTACTGTGCTATTGGACCTGGAGCATGATAAAGTAAACGGAAAAGGGACTGCATAAGCTTTATCTCCATAACAACCAAGAAAAGAACGATTACAAAAGAGCATGGAAAAGCCACCTTCACAAAACAGGCTTTAACCTCAGAGCAATGGGAGCAGCACAGCACACTGTATTGCTGATGTCTAAATAAGAAAAGACAGTCTTGGCTCAAAACTACTGCATCTTGCACCAAGTTGGGTGCTGTGGCTGGAATAATAAAAGTGCAAAGCTATCTAATACAGCAGCCACATGGAACAATAAATTCTTTTAGAGGAAATGAATTATGATCAGTATGTTACAGAGGAAGGAAAGTTGGCATGTTTCTAGGTATCTGTATATTTTAGAATACACCTTTATATCAAGAAATCATTCACACACTGCTTTGCTTTAGCATGTTTCAGGGCATTAAGCCATTTGAAAATTAGTTTTTCTTTGTTTTCCACAAGTTTCATGACTTGAAAAGCTCTTCACTGTAGTTTGACCTAACTGGGTGAATTCTTTTAGGCTTTAAAAGAAAGACAGCACTCAAATACAGTCTTCACAGGAACCTCCTAGCTGAATATAAAAAGGGACACACTTTTGAAATGAAGAAGTCATTGAGAAGGTAGACTCACAACCTGAACCTTTTCCTACTCAAAACATTATTGAAGCTCCTGCTGGCTTTAATGAGCATTGGATCAAAACCTTGGTTTTCTCTTTGACTACGAATTAAGCTCTTTGATGTTAAACTACTTTTAAGGGGAAACTACAGCTTTAATGTACAGGCCTTCAGGAACACAATGTCTAGAAGAACCTTACTTTGACCGAAATACCTGGGGGCATTTTTCTTCCCCCCAGGTACAGTAGGTTATCAATGGAAATAGTGCAGACATGCTACTGGTATATGTAGCTATGCAGAATGGGTACAGCTACCCTGACTGCCATTAACAATTTAAGTTAGTTCTTCCCTTCTTTTGCAACCCACAAACTTTTTGCATGGTCTCTCTCACACAGTGTCATTTCAGTGGATTAGAGGCATAATGACAATTATATTTTCTTAAAGAATTTAGAAGCTCTTTTATCTGGGACCCTCCATTCATATGGAAAGAGAAAAAGCCAACCTGAAATGGCTATTTGGTTTGGATATTTTCCCTAGGCTTTTCAATGCTTGAAAGATAAAGGGATTTTTTTTTTTCTTGGTCAAATAAGGGTTCTAGTAAATAAGAATTGATGGCACAGATTTTCATACAAACATAAATAACTCTGGAGAAAAAACCAGCAATTTTCAATAGAAAAGCACTTTATTAAAAATAATTCCAGTGTCTCTAGAAAGAAATACTTACCCATGCAGCAAATCCCCCGTCCCTGCCCTTTCTACCTTGGATCCAGCCTGTGGTAGGTAGAGAGCAGTCCTTGTGCCTATGGCAGCCACAGCACAGCACAGCACAGCAGGAGAGGATGCTTGCCTCAGTTTCCTTGCTCGTGTCCAGTGCCACTCCACAAAACAAAATTCTTGCCTGAACTGAGCATATTTATCCTATTATAACCTTTCTACCACTAACCTGCCTACATGAACAACATTCACAAAGACTTTCAGTCCAAATACCAATTAAATGTATTCTAGGCAGACATGCTACAGGTATCTGTACAATGCAAACAAACTACAACAGCTGCAAGTAGCAAATATGTATGTAAGATTTATTCAAGCACTAGTTGTTCAAGACCAGTTGTTATTTATTTATTATTTTCACCTTATTTATTCTTCTTTTCCTTACCGCCATGTTTCAATCAAGTCATAATTTCATTATTATCTGTGCCAAAATATTGGAATTGCACAATTCTTTCTCCCAAACTATGCATAAGAAATACAATTGCAAAAGACTTGTCAAGGCTGATGTGTCGCATTTACTGTTTCAGTATTACTTTTACACTGAAACATATAACTTCAAATGTACTTTTAGCAATTTTTTCTTTTTTTGTTTGTTTTATTTTTTATTGTCATGATGTGCTCACTGAATATATGATACCAATCAGAGGAAAAATGAGAAACTAATGTTTTGCAGATGCATATGTAAGGATGGCAACTATGCCTCTGCAGCAAATCAGCCTGTTCAGGTATTCATGCTGAAATACAGCCTACTAAATTAACTCCACACCAAGTATACTGGAAGTGGCTGGTTTTCCACAGTCCCTTTTAAATCCTACACAACCAAAGTTTTACTTGTCACTCTGGGAAGAAGTATTGTCATGACCGAAAAATGGAAGAAGGGTTTACTATGTAAATCTTCCACTGCCATTTCTAGCAGATTCCAAAAGATTTACTCCCAAATCAGTTTTTCACAAACTTACTCTGAGGTACTCTTACTGAATAACTGACTGCGAAATTATCACAGTAGCACTAGCTAGGTTTGTTATTCAGAACATCTTAAAGTCTTTCCTTTTGGTATATTTGAAAAGCATTGAAGATTTAGACAGAACCTTACCAGCACATATAGTATCTAATTATAAACTTTTATACCCATTAGTATGATTCTTTTGGAAAATTGAAACCTGTTCCTAGATACATGCATATTCATCCTACATAGCATTCATAAGCAATTTTCATTAAAGCAATTGTTTCTTTGCAGCCTACTGTGCAAATCCTACTTATAAAGCTTACCAAGGGTTGATAGTGAGTAATATTTAAGATATAACCAATATATGATAGATGACCTCATTTGCTTCCACAAGAGAATTCTTAACTTTTCCTAGAAGATTAATATCATAAGTGAGCATCTGTGCTGATTTTGGCCGTGATAGATTTAATTTTCCTCATAGTATCTAGTACAGGGCTGTGTTCTGGATTTGTGCTGGAACCAGTGTTGATGACACAGGGATGTTTCAGCTGTTGCCAAGCAGAGCTTACCCAGAGTCAAGGTGTATTCCACCTCTCACCTCAACCCACCAGTGAGGAGGCTGGGGGTGCACAAGCAGTTGTGAGGGGACACAGTCAGGACACCTGACCCCAAATGACCTCAGGGTTAGCCCAGACCATGTGGCATATAGAGCCAAGGGAAGGAGAAGAAAGAGGGGTATGTTTGCAGGGATGGTGTTTGTCTGCTCCAGTCACCACTACCTGTGATAGAGCTCTGCTTTCCTGGGTATGGCTGAACACCTGCCTGCCTATGGGAAGTGGTGAATGGATTCCTTGTTTTGCTTTGCTTACATGTCCAGTTTTTGCTTTGCCTGATAATATGTTTCTATATCGACCCATGGATTTTCTCACTTTTACTCTTCTGATTTTCTCCCCCATCCCTCTACAGAGAGACTGAGTGAGCAGCTGTATGGGGCTGCTCTGAGGTTAAACTACAACAGCATCATATACCTGGATAGATACATATGCAGAGTATGCTAGTATTTTATTCAGATGTGACCTAATGAGAGCTCTCTCCCAGCCTGTAACACAAGGAATGAAGTCAGTGATACAGTCTAAATGTGTTCTTCTGAGGTAAGCCAGAAATCTTCTAGGGTAAACTTCATTTGCATGAACTCCACCACTATTCTTTGTTTCACACAGGCAGATAGATAGTGATAGAACAAGCATAAATGGTTTTAAACTATAAGAGAATAGATTTAGGTTAGGAGTCAGGAAGAAATTCTTCACTAAGAGAGGGTGAGGCACTGGAGCAGAGAAATTGTGAATGCCCCATCCCTAGAACAGTTCAAGGCCACTTGTTGGGTCTTGGGCAACTTGATCTAGTGGATGGCATTCCTCTATGGCAGGGAAGTTGAAATAATCTTAGACATTCCTTCCAACACAAACCAGTCTGGGATTTTATGATTCTGTGATTGCACTTGGAGTCAGAGGATCAAGTCTTCAACTTAACTTTAAATGAATGGACAAACTTGTAGTGCAGCTGCCCATTCTTTTGGTTAAGATTTGAGTGTGTACAAAACAAGAGGTGAGGTTCCTTTAACATCTGTTCAGCTACTTGTGTTTTTCAGAACACTTCAGTATATTAGAGAAGAGGTTAAGAGCTCCATATCTGAATGGTTTATTTCAGTTCTATCTTGCAGAGATAGAGATATATTAGGGAAAAATGTTTTAATCCCCTATACTTTAATTTACTATAATTTAACTGGCCTCAATACTATCATCTTAAATTCATGTTATATGTGTTACACTGTTGACCGTGTTTCTCCACTACTGAATAATATCTTGTTATGCTCAGTACTGCCCAAATTCAAAACAAAACCTGTTTCCTTATTCACGAACCTGGACTCTAAACAATCCACGCACTTGACAAGGTTTTGCTGATCAACATTAACAGGTTAACTTTGTTTCAGAAGGCTTTCTGAACCCTGTCTGAGTCTGGCTTAGCTATGAGGAAAATAAGTTTGGCCAATTTATGTAGATGATTAAGAACTGAGAGCAGGAAGATTTCACAAAGCTAAATCAGCTCAGTTCATATCCTGAAGAGCTTTGCAAAGGCAAATATCTCTCCTCAGGCAATCAGGTTTTGAACAATTTGGTGACTAGTCTGCACTCAACAGGAATTTCACAATGTCTGCAAATAGCTCATTATTTCCTGCAAACTTACTTCCTCATCCTTATTGCTTCATATAAAAAGGTTTAAGAGCCTTTTAAAGGTAAGCAAGCACAAATAGGCTCAGAAGATTAAATACCAGAGAAAATTTTTTTCCAAGGCACAAAGAAAAGTACTTATCTCTATGCATGTTTGTCTTTAATGACTCTTGCCAGGAACCAGTGCAATGACATTTACAGCAGTGTGACTGTGGCATGGTGCTCCTTCATGGCAGCCTGAGCTTTGGAGAAGGAATTGAAGTAACACGGTAGGGGCAGACAGATGGAGAAATGAAAGCTCCTTTCCCAGCGTCTCAGCTTTGGGAAGTCACTCCTGTCTGTAGCTGCATGAAAATAACATCACGGGGATACTACTGGCATGCTGAAATCCTGACATAGTGTAATATTGGATCAGGTAGAAGTATCCCAGACGGATCTTGTCTCCTGACAGTCCCAAGAGTGAATTCCACTGTGTTTCTTATACTGAGTTACAGCTCAGATGAGTCAATTTGCAGTTCAATACAAGAATGAGGCAAAGTCACACAGTGATGAGCAGCAAGAAATAACACCCTCTTCCCTCGTATCTATGCAGTGAGGCACTTTGGCTTTCCCGGGGAGCAAACATTGCCCTCTCTGCTGCTGTAGTTTACCCATTCACACCTCCTTTTTCTTTTCTCCCTCTTTGCTGAAAGAACCACATCAGGTTTTCCTCTCCCTTTGAGGACACAAAAATTTGTATATACCCACTTATTCTGGGTTAAAAACCTATATAAATGCCAACAACTAGAACTGCCGGTCTCATTTTCAGGACCTGTGCATGCCTCCTACACAATCAGCAACAACTGCATTTTTAGGCTCTTAAAATACCCACATACCTCTTGAGGACTCAATAAGGTTACAATATTTATGCTCCCTAATGCTCTTCTGAATAGGTCATGTTCTGCCCTCTTCCCCAGGAGGAGCAGTTGGATGTGGAAGCAGGGCTGCTGCACTGTGTTCTTTCTATGTCACACAACTGTAAGGCACAGGCCGTCCTTCTGCACAAACTGCACCAAAGAGGGAGTTTCATGCCATTTTGTAATTTAAACATCAGCCTTCCCTTTCAATTATATTTGTTTTCCTACTTTCTAATTACATCTGTCTAGAAACACTTTTGCTCTGCTTTCATCTGGTCTACCACTGTGTTGTCCTGGGCATAGCCAATAAGTCTGTCAGTGTGATATCTAGATACTGGTAAGGTAAGTCTGTGTGTGGAGAAATACAAGGATATCAGCAAAGAAATTACTGTCTGCAAGAAAATTCCATGAGGTAAGGTCTGTTTTGGCAACAAGAAGAGGAGTGGTATCTCAGTCTTTGTTTTACTGAATCTGGACAGACAGGAGGAGAGGAGTGGAACTGCCATGTAACATAGTGAGAGACAAGCCTCCCAAAAAGGGATTAACTTGATCTGAGAGAGAGTGAGAGTGGTCAAAGGAGACAGAGATGCCTCCAGAGACCATGATCATCAGGAAATGCTTAGCAATCTACTAACTTCTCACCCATAAATGGCTAGTTGACTTTGAATCTTAAGTCGCTCATTAATTCATGCCCAATCTTAATATTTAAATAAAACTGTTCACATATTTGAACAATTGTGTATGATGTTCAAATACAAGAATTTAGAGAAACACAAAGTTTCCAGAGATGTTTCATATGTAGCTTTGTTAATTAGCAGCATTTATAGAATATTTATCCATGTAGCAACACCATTCTGCTAGTCATGTGGTTTTGTACATTATGGTAGCAGCAATACAAGATTAGAGAAAATAGTCACTACAACATAGGATGCAACTAGTTTAATATATTCAGCTGGAACAGTAGTTCATTTTTGAGGCTGAAGCTGCTTTGTCACTCAATGGTTGGGACTGCAGAGTATCATCTTTGAGTAAAGGCAATGAACAGTTTTATTGCCTGCTTAAAGTACCTCCAGCACACAGACACTATAGAGCCAGAAAAAGAAAGATGGATAGATAGATAGATAGATAGATAGATAGATAGATAGATAGATAGATAGATGGCAGTGTTCAGCTCTACATGGAATTTGTTGATGTTGAGAGGTTCAGCACTTTTTCAAACCTTTTGCTTCCAGAGCTACCACATTACCTGACAATCTTGAGTTCCATTAGAAAAACATAAACTTTTGGTTCTCAAGAGTTCAGAGAAAAGCTTAGGAATTTTAACTGTCATGACTCTAAAACTAAAAAACTAATCTCATTTATTGGCAACTTCCCCTTTGATTTTTTTAATGCTTTAAGCCAGCATCTTCTAATTATTTTCTCTAACGATGATGACCCAGAATCATCTGTGCCAAGCTTGATTTTGACAGAAAATTGAATTGACACCAATGATATGCAAATATTTATATGTCTATGTCTAAATTTATATATTTTATATAGATCTGTAGTATGCAAAATGTGGTGGCATGCTTAAATTAGCTTATAGCTGATGAGGTAGTTATTCTAGCCTTGATTCAATACTACTACTATTCAATGAGAAACTAGCAATATTTAAAATGCTTGCAGAAATTATGTGTTCTAGATTTGAACACGACCACCAAAATTTAACCCTGAACAAAACCAAATTGTACATCCTAGAACATCTTAGTACTGACTGGTTTATTTTACTTTTATTCTCTGAAATACAACCTTTCATCAAAATGAACCATTTTGATGGTTCATTTATTAATAATCTTGTGCATATCAAGAGAAGTTTAAAGGTTCCCAGTTTTCAATTGAAAAATTAAGCCATTAGAACCAGATTTAGTATGTGAGTGGGAAAGGAGTTTCTGTGCTTCCTCGCTTTCTCTCTTGTACATGCATGTGACATGTGAATCCCATGCATTGTCTATTAACCCATCGAGGAAATTCTAAATTGTGAAGCTGAAATGATTTCTAGACACCAGGCTATTGATGATTAGCGATAATTCATTTTGAATATCTACTTTACTTGAAAATAGAAGCGAGCTTGTATGCTTTATTTATCTTTTTGACCTGGACTAACTGATCTGAATTTCAGAACATTAAGAAAACCTTATTATTATAAAAAACATTATATTTTCAATGCAATGGAAAACACAATTAACCTAAGAGGGGGAAAAGGCCTTTTTAATTGAGTAGCTGACATAAGAGTCAGATGTTGCTAATAAAATACATTTAATAGAAACTCAGTTTAGTTTTGAATATAAAAGAGAATTGATGGTGAACATTCTTGATGAGTCATTCATGTTTTTCATTAAATAAAAGTATTTTGCATTTGAATGACTATGTGTTTTTCATTTGACAAACCTCTTAATATAAAAATATATATCATATATATCCACTAGTCCAGATGAGCCAAACTGGAGTCAGTTGGGCCTCTGGCAATTGCAGGCCTCCATAAAACTGCTCTCTTTCCCTTCTAGGAGACAAGGAATAGCTGATATATTATTGTGTCGAAATGGTCCAGCACTTGGTCCTAATCTAATCTGTTCAGTTAGGGAAAGGCACAGAAATACAGCACCTCCTTTGAATTCATCCAGCCAGGACCTGTGGATGATGAATTGATGCAGCTTACATGGGGCAGAGGATGTGAAAGAATGCAACCTGACCCTATGGTTTCAGAAAACTGAACTGACATGGCCACGTAAATTCAGATTTCATATAAGAAAGATTTTTTGTTGCCTATGCTGTCATCTGTGATGAAGATAACATCAAAGGCGACCAGATCCAGTATTGACAAGTGTGACTAATCAGTGAGCACCTAGAGTCCATGGCATCCCTTGTTTCTACTAGTGCTGTTGTGCTCACTTTGTACCACAGACAAGGAAAGGCCACAGAGATCTCATCTTTGGAAATTTTTCATGCTGGGTAATGCCTGTGTTCAGTTAGTTTTTCTGGGAAAAGATGCAGTCATTTCTAATAGTGAGAGCAGATGCAATATACAGCTTTACCTACGAGAAGTCTGGCAGTCATACTGGAAGCCTCTGCTGACCTCATGCTTTCAAGCTGGCAGCTGACATCAGTCAGAAGAGTTAATTCATAAGGATGACATGAAATTTTATCAAACCTGTGAAAACTTACGCAAATTCAGCCAAGTGATAAATCACTGGAAAACTTCCAATCCAATGACTTTTTTTTGCTCAATTTCCTGTCCCTGATGGTGACCAGTATCTTGAGAAAAATATCAGAAAAGGGTAAGTATGTGGTGCTCCTTCTTGGCTTTCATCCAAGCCTTGGCCAACACACTGAGGTTAGAAAGTGATCCTGATGCACTCTTGATTTCTGAAAAGCAATTGCATGTGGCTTTGTGGGCTCACCTAAGTTCTCACAAAGATCAACTGAATGAAAAATTTGAAGAAAGGAATACTTTCTTTTTTTTTACAAAATTAGAAGGGTTGAAAGGAGCTAAAGTGCAATCCAGACATGTAAGAAAAAGGGGGGAGGGGAAGTAGAGGAAAAAATATATAATATAATTTTCTCATAGGATCACTTATCACATAGTTAATGACTATCATTATAAGCTTTTGCAAGGAAGAAAGGAAAAACTTGGTTACTGACTAGAAGTTAATACAAAAAACATTAAGTGGTACACAGACTAACTACAATTAAAATAATACGTTTTATTTTGGTAATTTATAATGACTGTATAATTTTTAAAAAATAGAAGAATTTTTAATGAAAGTTGAATTGGATTCCAGTTTGTTAATATATCTGCAGTTTTGAAATGAAAAAGTAAAACCAAACAAACAATTTCTTTTTAGGCAAACAAAGAGTGAAAAATCAGACTTTCTCTCTCTAAATTTTTGTTAGGGTCCTTTCAAAATATACAAGCACGTAAGACAACATCTCTGTTGTTTTTCTCCAAATGCCAGATTAAAATTTGACCCATGTTGCATACAAAAGCATACAGTGACAACATGCATATAACAGCTCTAGGGAACAAACAGTAAGAAAAAGGTAGAGATAGTTCTGTAGTTCCATCTTGATGATGTGTTTTCCTCTTTTGTGAATCTAAGGTCAATCAAAGTCATTATGATTTAATAACACATATGGATCACCTTTATAATACAGACAAAAGAAATGCCTCCTTCATATATAAAGGTCAATTACGCCTTGGAGGCTTGTAGAAGTCAGTGTAACAGTGATAATGAAAGGTTACAATTTAGATGAAGTCTAACTATATGAGTTAAAATCCAATAATGAAAACTTGAGAAGTGCTCCGGATAAACCCAGCAGTTATAACTCTAATAAAAAGGTCGTTCCAAGTAGTTTATCCAACGTTAAAAAAAGTTAATAAAAATTTTGTGTTTGAGATCAATTCTTAAGTCTGCTCAGAGAGATAACCAAATTATAAACTTAATAAAAGGCCATTTGAGTCTCATACCCATGCATGACTGCATATTTTAACTGCAATTAGGAATGGTCACCTGATCTCATATTCAGTAAATAAACTGAAAATACTTTTCCTGATGAAAGTGGTGCCCACTAATGTTACTACAGATAGGAGTCTGACAGTATTTTCATCATGCAATCTTATTTTCAGAGATTTAATGCAAGTTGGCTGTCAAATCCAGTTCATTGTTGAAATAAAAAATATAGTGACTCAGAGGAGTGAATTTGCCTTAATACAAGGGAAGAAAAGAAACCTTGTGTTTAGCAGTATTTTGGTTGAGACATGAAAACTAATTTTTTTAAAGGAAAGGTTAGCTATGAAGTAGACATTTAAACTCACCTAAGTTTGCAGGACCCTGATTGGGTAAATTACGCTTTTAATTTAATGACAACTACATTATAGAGCCGTTCTCATTTAGTAAAGATTCTAAGTATGTTGGTAACTTAAAATGTACAAATATTCCTTGTATGCTTAAGGCAAGTCATACATATAAACAATTATCAGATCAGAGAAAAAAACCTCAAAGGTACTTTGGAGTGCAGGTACCAAGAGTGTAAAAAAGATCCTCAAACGCACATGAATAATGAACTATTTACGCTTAAGGAATAAGATGTTTGGCTGCAGCGTCTGACTGGCTCTCTCCACATCTTCCTCCAGCTGAGATGGTCTGATGCTGACTCTTTTCTTGCAAATATGTTCACAAGAGACAGCAAGACAGATTTCCTTGAGAGCTGAGCCAGCTTTTACATTTCCCTGGGAATGAGTATCAAATTTCTTTCCTGAATCAAACTAGAGTTACAAGCTCAAGTCTTTCCACTTAATACTGCTCTGCTTCATACAGTGGCAACATATTCATTCAGTTATTGTCAAAGCTAAATATTAAAGGGAAGTTAGAGAGTCTCATTGACCTTCCCAGGTAGGATTTAGGTGTCATCATCAAATCACTTTACATCAC
This sequence comes from Illadopsis cleaveri, assembly GCA_013399915.1. Taxonomy (NCBI): domain Eukaryota; kingdom Metazoa; phylum Chordata; class Aves; order Passeriformes; family Timaliidae; genus Illadopsis; species Illadopsis cleaveri. The sequence continues at coordinate 1,167,885 of VXBB01043980.1, forward strand.
TTCATTTAAGTTACTTTTTTCAAGTACAAAAGATTTTGCAAGCATGTTAGACATCAGGTCAAATATAAAACAGCTATTTATTTGTTAATAAACACAAAAAAAGTCCAAAATTAATGAGCTCATCACCCCAGTAAAATACGTTTGCTGAACCAGTAGGCATCAGTTAGTTGGGGAAGATCTGATTTCCACTGGTCCCAAGAGAAGATCCTCCATGCTACTGACTTGTCATCTTCCAAATCCATGGGTTTTTTTCTTCAGAAAACATGTATCTTTCCAAGCTGGGGTTTCTCCTCCTGAACCCTTGCCCTGCCAATGAGCCCAGTCTCAACAATCTCACACCTTTCTGCCTTTTTTTGTTGTGCGTGGCATGACTCCATGGCTTTTCTTACACCACTTCCTCACTTCGCAATCACAATCACAGAATTGCAATCACAGAATCACAGGATGGATAAAGCTGGAAGGGGTGACAGAGGGTCATCTGGTCCATCTTCCCTTTTCAAGCAGGGTCATCCCCGAGCACATGGCACACGATTATGTCTGCATGGTTCTTGAATATCTACAGCAAGGGAGACTCCACAATCTCTCTGGACAATCTGTTCCAGTGCTCAGTCACCTGCACAGTAAAGAAGTTCTTCCTCATATTCAGGTGGAATTTTCTGTGCCTCAGTTTCTGCCCATTGCCTCTTTTCCCATTGCCTGGCACCAAGAAAAGCCTGACTCCATCCTTTTTTGACACTCATCGAAGAGGTTCCCCCTCAATTGATTCTTCTTGAGACTGAGTCCAGTCCCTTCAGGCTTATAAGAGAGATGCTCCAGCCCCTTACTCAACTTTTTTGCCCTCCATTGGACCTGCTCCAGGAGCCCAGAAGTGGACACAGAGCTCTAGATGTGGCCTCACCAGGGCTGAGTTTAGGGAAGGATCTCCACCCTTGTCCTGCTGCCAAGGCCCTTTCTAATGCACCCAGGACATGGCACCAGGACTCCTCCCAGCCATGTATTGTCAGTGAGCTTGCTGAGAAGGCATCTGCCCCTTCATCCAAGTCATTGATGAATAAGTTAAAAAAACCTGGACCCAGTATTGAACCTTGACCATTATTGGACTCTGCTAGTAACAGGCATCCAAATTAGTTTGTGCCACTGATTACAACCTTCTGGGATTTGCTGCTCAGCCAGTTCTCAATCCACCTCACTGTCAGCTCACTCAATCCACACCTCCTGACTTTGCCTATGAGGATATATTGTGAGAGATAAGTGTTGAAAGCCTTACTGAAGTCAAGGTAGGCAATATCCACTGTATTTCCCACATCCATCCAGGTAGTTGTTTCATCATAGTAGGTGATCAGGTTGGTCAACCATGACTTACCTTTAGTGAATCCATGCAGACTATGCCTGATCACCTTGTCATCCACATGGTTAGAGATGGCCCCCAGAACTTCCTCAGAAGTCTGAGCCAAGGTTATGCATATGCATTGTATCAGAGTTGGACGTTGAATACTTGGTCACAAATAGCTGAATCTCAGGGTAATAATAAGGTTATGGTCACCCCAGGACTGTGGGATGACAACATTCAGGTTTCTCTTTGATTAGTATTATTGAACTGGAAGAGCTACAGTAAGAGAGGATGTGAAAGTATCATCCTGGAATAACCAATGATAAAAACTGATAGCTAAATTTTTATGCATCCTCTTGGAAATAGAAAGAGAAAAGCTAAAAATCTTAGAGAAAAATTAAGATGAGCAAGGATGTGAAACCCCATGCTGTGACTCTGTGATGCCCTTTGTTTTTCTTTCTCAACTAGGCACTGTCACATGGTAAGTCTGAGGGACTGCAGCACAGTAAGAGCTGCAAAAGAGTCTCTTTTAATGTCTATGTGGCTGCTCACAAACAAGGTTCAGGCATTGACACTGTAAGGCAGCACAACACTGTTTCTGCAGGCATTAGAAGCACAGTACTTTGAACAAAATGCATTAAAGGTCCTGGGACCTGAAAGGATGCTGAAGCCTGAAAGTTTCTCATTTAGGTCCCTGAATAAATTACATAAAAGATAACCAGCATGATACTTTTTTTTCTTTTGTATTTACTTGGACCTACCAATATGTTAATTCATTAATTATACCAAGAATGGCTGACAGAGTCTATTTGTGAGGGTGGAAGACTTCATTTTCTTCTTGTCAGGCAATGAAAGCTATTGTTTCAAAAAGATAATGGCAGCTTCAGGTCCATTCAGAAACTTAACTATAGTGCCTGAGGCACAATAAAATGAAAAATATAGTACCTGTGGAGGCCAAGAGGTGACTGTAGTGGAGCAAGGATTATAGTCAGAAACATAAACTTATAAAGTCCATCTTAAACTTCTCCTTAGATACCTATCACCTGCTTCTTTAGTATATTCAGTCCTTTATCTAGAGTACTGAAGTGATAAAATCAGGGCAGTGGATATAAAGGAGCCCTTCATTTTCAGTATTCATGTCGCATTCAGAAGCAATGATTTAGATCCAAATTCTATTTACAGCTAGGGAAAATATCTTTCATAAAGAAGTCATTGTAAATTTTGGCAATTTTTGCATTGCTTATTCACAGTCCTTTATTAAGCCAGCTCTATAAATGGCTAAACAATATCATATGAATAGCATCCATTGCAGATTTTTGCGCCTCTCTTCAATGAATAATTATCTATCCTGACATTTTCTAGTTGCTCAAACAGCCATTATTCTCAGACATACATATATACCACTACTAATACTACATCTGGAATATGCTAAAAGTCCAAAATATCCAAGAATATATTTTCAAGCAATACAGAGACATTACAGCATGCAATGCCTGAAGTTTCACGAGAACGAAGCTACTAAATCCACAACCCCTATATGATCTCCCAGAACATAAAAGAGAGAGGCATCCTTTGTATTGAATCCAGTGTTAATCTTCATTCTCTCCCTTTTTCATGGTGGACCTCAGTAAATCCCCTCAGTTCCCCAGCTCACAGACCTAGCTTGAATAGCTTGTGTTTAATGCCATCACCACATAAAGTCCCTATAAATCCTCCCAGTGGACTAGGTATCTATGAAATGTGCTGCAGGCTGTATTACCTTCCCCATTTTGAAAATTTAGAGGCAAATGCTTAAAGAATGCTGTGATTAAGGTGGGTATTTTGATTACCAATAAGCTGGAGCACACAGGCACCACAATTTATGTTACTTCAGGGAGCAGCCAGACTGAACTGAGTATTGCTAAAGTGAAGAGATATGTTGTAACATCAGCTGGTTCTACATCTGCCAAAAGAAAAATGCAGCTCGTGGAAGCATTGTTCTTTAGAGGCTTGCTGGTACTTGGCACAATAATTGGAACTAGCAGATGTCTAAAACCAGGTGGTAACACCCAGTTTTCTTAATCACAATCACTGTTAAATATTAAGTGGTGGTGTCATTTCTTGCAAGAACATGGGGTAATGGCTTTTGCAGAATTTCCTGTCCCTAGTTACTCTTTGGAAAAGCACTGGCAAGTACTAGGTTGCTGCTCCTGACGGCACAGTCAATGTGTAGAGCACAGTGGTGATATTCCTTGAGCTGCCTTTCCCTAAAGATTTCCCATGAGCTGCTGATCAGCACCTCTGATTTTCTGCAGTCCTTCCTCCAGCACCTGCTTCATTGTGTCCTGCCTTTCCCTTTCAATAAGAGAAGGAACCCAAGTCCTGAACTAGTCTTGACTTACAGTTTAGACTAAAATTTATTTCTCCTTGCTGTCCTAGTAAGTCCTCTAAAGCTTCCAGTTAGAGGAGCCTTAAAATAGAGGGGAATTAGGCCTGACACATTTTTAGCCCTATAACTAAACAGTGTTGTATTCAGCAGAGAGAGGTTATTTTTGCTGGATCCCTAAATTGATTTCTGTGGGAATGCTGCACCTAGGATGTGAAACTCTTGTCTTAGCAGAGATATGGAAAAAAGGCTGGGAGATGTTCATGCCACATTTGCTGTTGGTGTTTTGTATGTGTCTAGGTATGTTTGCACACACCTGCAGACAGAAGAGCTCCTATCAAATCTAGCTTAGGGCCGGATTCTAAAAAAACAGATGCAGATTTCCAGTAGAAGCTGTACATTTTTAGCTGTCAATGGCCAAGTTCCACATGAACATAAATTAAATGTAAATACTACTGTGCCTAACTTGAATCAGAAAACTGACATGAACTCTCAAAATTGAAACAGAGACAGAAGCAGACACTTCTGGAGTAAACTTGAATAAATGCTTTGGGTTTTACCTTTTATATTTGTCATTAAAATTTTCCTGCATAAAAGCACTATAATTTAATCTACATAAGACTTTTAAATTGTGCATAATATATGAGGGATAAGAAAATGTCCTTTTCAACTGTTCTAGTCTATTGGATCTGACCAAATTTGAAAACATTTCTTGCATTGAGAAACAGATATTCTGAAATGAGTATATATTCAATCGACTTCTTAGTAAGAGCTTATCTTTGTTAGGTTCTGCACCTATGTATCAACCACAGCTTCCTGAAGGGTTTGGAGGTCAAACTAGAACTGTGGGCAGCCATGGGGACAAGGCTGCATGCAGCCCCCAGGCCAGGCTCCCCACAGGAGCCATGGCTGAGGATCAGGGCAAGGCAGGCAGGGCAGGGTCTCAGCCAGGAGCCACAGCCTCAAGGCAGCAAGTGAGGTCAGAATTTAAGCACTGCATAAGAAGAAGTATATTTCATACCTCAGTATTTTTATTTTTTAGAAGTATTTTTATAGCTCACATATAAATTAAAAGTATTATTCAAAAACTTTTTTAAAAGTATTCTTCAGTCATTTAGAATCACAGTGAGTGGTGATTTGTGTCCTCTCAGAGGAAACTGCCCTTTTCCTGACACTTTCTGTCTTTTATGTTTGCCTTCAGATGTGAAAACAAATCCTCCCATTTGGGACAAACATCACACAACGGCTGTGTTTCACAAAGCTCTTGCTTATCAGATACTGCGTCTGTTAATTTCTTGTCAAAAACACCATCTTAGTATCCATTCCATAATAAAATTGAAAGACCTTTCAACCTCAGAAACATGAGTACAAAATCGCCAAGTAGATTTTTAAATGCAAGGAAGGACATTTCTGCTACAGTTGTCACCGGTGTAAAAGCCAAGTTTTCCCCTGGCTGACTCTATCCTGACTCTGCATAGAAGATCTTGGAGTATGCAAAGCACATTGAAATAAGCTTGTGACTAGAATGCTGAAATATCTTAAGGGACCTACCCTTTCCCTCCCTCGGCATTCTTCATGCTTGTGTCATTGGCCTCTTGGTAAGAGTCACCATGTTTTTTCTGAAATCCTCTGATTATCAGTTTTGTACTCTAGGGTTGTCTTCAGTTCCCCAAACAAAATTATCTCCCAATGACTTACAAAGGGAACTTCAAATCCTGCGGGGTTTTGTGCATTTGATGCAAATTTATCTTGGATTGTCCTAATTTTGTGATCCTCAAGGTGTGGAATAAAGGATTGTCAAAAGGAAAAATAAGGATAAAATTGTGTCAAGTCGTAAGCCTGGGCCATTTCCAACAGATTCAGACTACCTCTGCTTCAAAATCTTGCATGCAATGTAATCACAAATGGACATTCAATGAAGTCTTGTCCAGGAATCAAATGCTTTAAATTTGAAGTGCCAAACTGAGTTAATCCATTTTTTCTCAATTGAGATTTTAGTGATTTTAGAAAATTGAAAAAAAAAAAAAAGCGTTTTTTTATTTTGTTATGATGCTTTTAAATACATAAATTAACTTCTGGACTTATGAACAGAAATTAATCAGAAAATCATAGGATAATTTATACTTGAAGGAACCTTTAAAGGTCATCTAGTCCAGCTTCCCTGTCATAGGCAGGAACACCTTCCATTAGACCAGATTGCTCAGAGCCCCATCCAGCCTCACCTTGAATGTTTCCAGGCTGGAACATTTGCCACCTCTGTGGGTAACTTGTGCCAGTGTTTCCTCACCCTCATTTTTTAAAAAATCTAATATTTAAAAATATTTTAAAATATCTAGTAGAAATTTATCCCCCTTTAATGTAAAATCAGTACCCTTTGTCCCATCACTACAGGTCCTACTAAAAAAGCTGTTGCCAAATGCCTTCTCATGGTTAGAAAAAAACCCCTTCTCTTGATAGAATAACTTCAGAAGTTCACAGACATTTTTTGCTCAGTAACTAATAAAATTAAAATGTCTTCTATAATTTTTCTTGTTAATTGTTTTGTGGCTTATGAGTCAATTCAATTTAAACAGTGTCAAATTTTGTTTAGGCCCTATGATTTATAGTACATTTTGTGAACTCACCTTACTGAGAAAGCCACTTTGAAAAGAATAATTTTGCTTTAAGAAGCAGTACAATTGTCTAATATAGCTCAGGCACAGCCTATCTTTTCTTCTAGGAAAACATTTCTCATGTATTAGTTCTGGGGGGTTACATAACATGAAGATATAGGAGTAAAACTTTTAGTTTGATAGCTAAAACATCATACTGCCTAGTACTTAATTTATAGAAACTGAAAATTTTAAAAGCAAGTATTGAATTGTAATGCATGATTTTCAGTAATGTCAAGAACTGCCATTCACACAGTATTTTTTAATTATCAGGTTGTTTACAGACTGATTTGGCAGATTAACATTTATAGCTTAAAATATGCTGGTTGTAAACTTTGTGGAGTTGACTTTACTTTGGTAATATTCCCTTAATTTTAAGTATTAAATTTTAGACTACAAGAATTAGATAGAAATAATTTGCCACCAAAAAAGTTTTAAAAAAGTAAAATGTGCAATCTAAACTTTTTTGCCACTTTTCTGATGCTGAGTGCTCTTGACTCAGCGGTATTCCTAAAAAGAAACCCATCAGCGGTATTCCTAAAATTTCTTTCTAAAGCAGGTAAGTTAAATTGCTTGTCAACAAATTAACTGTCATCACTTTGATCCAAACTGTTATTACTACCTAGTTGGTCCAAAATTTTTATCAAAATGGATTTGGTGGAAACTGAGCTATAAAGCTATGTCATAAGAAAGCAAATAGGAGAGAAAGAGCTTGAACTAGAAGGGAATAAAAGAGGTTTTAAATTTCTGCTAACCATCATCTTCCTTAATACCATATGTTGTAACTATGAGAATGTAATTTAAAAATGCAGAAATACATATCTACATAAATATAGATTGATTTTCAGACATTTCCATTAATGTAATTAAAATTTGCAAGCTTTTCAAACCCCCCCACCCTGGGAAATACTGAACATGTTTTTGATGTTTCATGAAAACAAAATTCAAAAAATCAATATACCATCAGTTCAGGGATTTAACCAACTCAGATAAATGCAGGAAAAAAGGACAGGATACAATCTAACAATTTTATCATTCAGCCAATAAGGATTGGAAAATGAAGGATGAAGTAACATGTTTCTGATCTTCACAGGCAAAGGAGTCAGGAGAAATAATGCTGAGCTTTCAGCAACTTGCTTTTGTTCTTTTGAGACTCCCAGCAGTCTGGTATCAGACATTTCCTTCTGCTTCTTTGTCCTGCTTCTACACATTTTGCTGAGGTGTTTGAAGCTTCCTCTGTGATTAAACAGTCCCATTTGTTTACAGTGAGACATGCAGAAAGTTTGTCTGTAGCCTGTTCATTTTGTGTCAGTTTTCCTCAGGCATCTTTGAAGTCATGTGAATCATGTGTTCTTTGCCTTCATTTTCTCCATTTAATAATCTAGCTCTGTGATTGAAATTAAGGAGATAATAGTTTGCTTTCCCAGACTGAGGTCTCTATTAAAAACAGTCAAAAATATATGCCTTAAGATAATTTACACTCTTGCTGTATCCATGGTAACATGATGGGTGGAGAGAGTTACAACAGCCAACTGTTTACCCAGCTGTTTACACTTGCTGGAAACACATCCTTTTGGTTGTCTCTGCCAAGTTTTCTTATTGCTCTGCCTTCCAGGGCAGAGACCCTGAACACAGAATGTAAGCATCTGATTTTCATCTGTGTTTATGGAAATTTCCATTTTTATATTATCTTCATGCTTCCCAAGAGCATTTGGTCATTCTTTGGAACGATGAATGGAATTATTAAATGTATTTTATTTCTTTTATATTATTTATCATTTTGAATAACTTTATTATGATATTTCAATAAATATCAGTCCAACAAGTCACCATCTCAACAATTCTTTTATTGCAATAGGACAGGAAAAAGAAGATTCATTGTTTTTATATTTTAAAAATCAGATGGAAAATATAAATGAGAAAAATACACTGGTATGTAAGGGAACACTGAAATTCATCTGTGCTCAGTCATACACTCACTGCTCATTTACTCACTGTGTTATTAATAGACAGAGGTTCTATTTTTGTCAAACAGGCTCAAGTCATCTATTCTTTTCATTACAATGCTCAAGAGCACTATAAGACATTCGGGAACAGGATTAGAATAGTAGAAAACAACACAGAAGTGAATTGCACCAAGCCTTTATTTACCATAATCAAGTACTAGAAAAGCAGAAAAGCAAAGCAATGATTTCCAGAGAACTGCCTCATTCCTTGAGACACTCTTACAATCCAGATATCCTTACACACATGGAACACCTTGCTAACTCCTTGCTAACAAACACAGTGTTGACAGTCATTAAGAAAATCTTTTCATGTTTTTATCTCAAAAACCAGTTACTTTTTTCTGCTATTAGTATTCTTATTGGGAAAATTGTGACCACCCACCCTTCCTGTGATCAGAAACTATTTAATAATTTCCATTCAAAATATAGCTAATTAAATAGTATTAGATATTGAGGGTAGTTTGTTCTTTAACTCGAAGAGCATTTCTTCAACTATGATGTCTACTTTCTTTTCTTATTTACAGACACAATCCTATCATCTTGAGTCCATTCAAACCTGTTTGGTCAGATTGAGGAAAGTAATTTATTCTATGTTATGACTACTTGAACAAGAACTCATGTCTTTATATATACATGTCATTATCTATCTCCTGACTGCTTCCATACTTCTTCTTGCTAAGTTCAAGACAGTTTATCTTTCAGTGAGAATGAAGAAAAACTACCTTGAACTTACTATGAAGTGAGTGCAGGCAGGAAAACACATAGTAGACACTACCTTTTGGTAACTACCAAATCTGCATCCTTTCCAAATTGGCACTAACTCATGCACATATCACTATCTTGAGACTCCTCTTTCATTGCAGCACTTATTTAGTTTTAATATTTTAGGGTAATTTTCATGTACATACTTAAATATACAAAAAAAAAATGTTTCAAACATTTGAGTAAAGATTTTGTCCATTTCTAGCATCACTGGAAACACTGCATGTACTTTTTTGACAGGCATATCCTCCAAGTGGCTCTCAGGTATTCTATAGTTAACACTTGCAAGTTTGCCCTCCTTTCTTATTTGCATCTGTTGCATTTTCAATTTATGGCAGTCATTCTTCTTCTCAGTCCCTGGCTGCATGACCTTGTACTTGATGCTACATGTTATCCTTCTTATCACTCCAGTTCTCAAGGTCATACAGCTCTTCCTGTACGATATTCTGATGCTTCTCTGTATTGATTGCTGTTCCCAGCTTTGTGTCATCAGCAGATTTTATCAGGGCACAGTTATTCTTTTTGCCAAGATCACCAATAAAAACATTACATATAATTGGCCTCAAGACCTATCCCTGAGGATAGCTACCTTCTCCCAATAATGCTGTTCTCTTTTTAGCAGGCTCCCTGTTAGTCAGTTTTTTACCTTCTTTGAAGCTCTTTTGCTGTGTTTTAATTTTGCCTAGAATTGGAAGAAAAACCCTCTAAACAATATTAGGATTGGTAACATAAAGGGCAGTCTTTTAATGAAAGCTTTCAGGTGCACAAAATACTATGTGCACATGTGGCATCATATTTTCACAATTTTAAAAAGTATGATTATTTAGTATATCTAGCAAGTACATCCAACAGGAAACAAGTTGCTCTGGTGACCCACGCTTGGACCTTCCCCACTGGAATCTCTTCAAGGAGTTCTTAGCCCTGTGTCTTGTTATGTCTCCCAAATGCTGGTGCAAAACAGGATGTCCTTGTTAGAAATTCGTTTCTTGAAAATAAGACTAAATAGACTTTCAAGAAGGTGACAATGATGTGCGAGAAAGGGTAATTACTATTCTAAAATGTAAAAAATGCTAGAAACGACACAGCTATATATTAAAAATCTACAAACCTACAAATATGTAAAAAACGTAAAAATCTTTAGGCATCACTATTATCCCCAGAAAACTGTGTTTAGGGGCAGGTGAATTTATCCTTTAAGATTTTTGTCTCTTTCCTTTGTCCACGATGTTTGCTATGTCAGCAAACACAGAGACTAGGTTGGTCTGGTAGGATCTGTCATGCATTATCCTCCATTGTCTTTTCTTCCTATTTTCCATCTGCCCCTCTGTCTTTGCCTTTTCTCAAATGCTTTTCTCAAATGCCTTTGCTCAAATGCTTTGCAGATTACTGTAATCGGACTGTCTGTTCATGTAGAACAGACATATGTGACTATGACCTAGCTTGTAAATAATTAGCAAATGCAAATTCAGATTTTTTCCATGGGGCATAGTGGTAAAGCCAACACAGAGTCACCTCCTGCTGTTATTAAAACAAAGCCCTAGGGTCAGTGTTTAAATCTCTTGTACCTTCAAAAGTACCCTTGCTACCAGTCTTGTGGGTAACAGGACATTAAGTCTTGCACTTCCACCCATCTCTTGGATTAAACAATTTCCTTTTGAATGTTGAAAATAATTCAGTTCAGTTCCTTGTTATGAAAGTGGTTCCCACCTCTGCCTCAGAGAAGTTAACTGCCTGACATAGGCAGGATGTAAACAATTCTACCCTCCTTTGTATTTCTGTTATAATAAACCCTGTCTCTAAAGCACTCTCCCTGTATTATATAAGTGAGCATGGGTGCCTCATCCAGGATTGTGAACTATGTTGGGTGCCAACCCTTCCTAGAAAGGAATCTAGAAATTAGATTTTTTTAAAAAAGCACAAAGAATGTTCAACCCTTTGTTCAAGAGAGAGGGTTTGTATCATCATCCTCTATTTTTTCTGTTCTAAGCAAGGAGAAAAAGATAGTAAAATATCTTCTCAAGGTTGCAAACCTCCCAGGGCACATTTCTAACTCGGTGTTTAGCATCATCTCAGTTCCAATATACTTTACCAAGATGATTTTCTTTTACATTTGCCCAGAATAGGAGGCTCACCTCACCTTTGTAATATTCTGTCCCACATAAATTTATAAGGAATTTCAAAGGCAACCCCTACAGTAAAGTAGCCTTTAGCTTTCACAGACATTCTTCTCTGCTTTTCTGTTCTCACATCAGGCTCTCAGAGACAGGCTAAATCCTCCTCCCCAAATTAGCTATAGAGAAGTCTATGATAAAAAGGTGGTATTGCTTTATGCACAATGGGTTTCATCTAGCTTGTTTCTAACATTTGCTGCATTATTTTGGTTGCTTGGTCCTTCAGAAAACTCTCATACATTGACCAGGTGCACACTAAGATCTTTTTGCATGTTCTCTAAAAGAAAATACTTTTAGAACTTCTTACCTCTAGACAGAGCAAAAAATAAAACTCATTAATCATGTCCTGTAGAATGTCACTATTACAGATTCTGTGGAGAGTTTCCACAGTGGCAGTAAAATATTCATATTTTCAGAGAACCAATTACAAGGTACAGTAAATCATTTAAATGTGTTATTGGTGATATTCAGAAAGCAGTGAGAATTTCTTCCTGTACACATAATTACCTGAGGCAACCACTCCTTTTCACGGTCAGTGAGGGGAAAATTATAGTTGATGGTGAAAAGAGGAACTTGTGTTTGCAGAGAAAATTTATGGCATTAAAAATCATCATTTTCCATTTTCCACCTTTGACTTCAGGACTGGAATGCAGTGTTCACCTTTGTGGGTGAAAACAAGCAGAAAACAAGCTCCATCCCTCCTTTTGAAACCTTACCAATATCCTAGTGAAAATACAACTTGATTAGCCTTCCCACTCCTGTAGTACTCCTGTCCATTTTGTCTGCACTTCCTGTGAAAACAAGACCAAAGAAAATTTTCCTAGCACTGTAAAAAGACACAGTTGCTTTGTTTTCTGACAGAGGTCATTTTTCTTAGTAGTATTCCTTAACTTCCACAATAATGTAAGTTAAAGAGAAACAAATTCTCTGTCACCATTCCTCATGTTTTTAACTTTTTGTGATCTAAAATCCCTCTCTCACAGCTGGTCCTGTCACAATGCTGCCAGGTCACTGGCGTTCAGCTTGGGGGACATTGTGATCATTTTATATGTATGTAAGAAAACCTATGGTAATTGTCACCTTACTCCCTTCCTTAGGTCCACATCCATCATGTATCTGCATGCCTTTCACAACCTATTATAAATATGGATTGCCATCTCTCTGGATTAGGGAATATCCTTTTATTTTTATATTGTATATACAAAGCCAGGAACTCCCAGCAATACCATGAAAGAATGATATAACAGTAGGAAGAAGTCCTACAGGTGCATCTTTTCAAGCTGCTGCATACAGCTGAACAACGCTGGGTATGTGGCAGTGTAATTGTGGAACAAAAGCTGCACACATTTTCTCTGCCTAGTTTCTGCTAATAATTATTATGGAAATGTAAATTAAATAATTGGTGATGTGTTGGACTATAAATAGACCTCAGAATGTTGTCTGGAGTTCCTGGTTTTTAAAGCAAAACTATTTTGACTGTATATAAATGCAACCATGTGTCTAAAACACAAAGAGGTGTCCTGCCACCATTACTGAGCTGATCTCTAGACAACACTCCCAGACCTGAGTGAGAAGATATGTTGCTTTTGGCAGAAAAGACAAAATCTCTTTCTTTCCTCAATCTCTCCTTGTTTTATTCCTTTCCTTGTCTTTCTTCTTTTCTATTTTTGTTGCCTTTATTGTTTACTTTTCTGTTTGGTAGTTTCTTTGGTTCTGCTTGACATCTTTGGCTCAAATATAATTCCTTCACTCCTGTCAGAGAAACTCTGTGGAGTTAAACCACAGAGTTGAAAAGACAGAGAAACATTTTAAGCAGACTTATCTGAGTTTACTTGGTTTTGTTTGACAGTCACACTAAATCTCCCTCTTGTGATAGACCTCCTTCCTTTGCCATTAGTGACTTGATCTTCATAATCTTCTTCTCCTTCCCTACCAGGCCTCCCAGAAAAATAATGGATGCTTCAAAGTACCACAGACCTTCTTTGACTATGTAATGATTATGCTGTGCTTTCCAGAAAAAACATGTCACCCAAGAGCCAGCAGACAGCAACCTCTGATTGCCACCAGGGTGATTCTCCTGTTTACGCTGACATCGGTTGTAAATAACCCCACTGGAATCAGTGAGTCAGCTCTGTGCATTGGTATATATTTGAAATGAGAATCAAACCTCTGCGTTATTACCTCCACACATTGATAAAAGTTTCCTACAGACCCACTGAGGTATAAAACCTACACAGAGCAGTTTTAACACCCATGGGCACAGTTCTTACCTATAAAATTTAACTGAAATTAGGTGTCTAAATAAAGGCAGGCTCTTTGAAGATCAGATTTTTTCCCATCACTTCACTTGTGATCACTATTGCAAAGCACTGCTGTGATTGTTATCAGCTGTAAAAGGTACATGGCTTTGCTTTTAAAGAAGCAGCCCTTGTGACAGGGGGTGGCACTTGGCAGTTTCTTATGGCAGCACTCTGAAATGTATTTGCAATGCATTAGACCTCCACACACACACATAGACACAACATGTTGGGCTTGTAAATGCTATTCATATACACATAATCTACCTTACCTAAACTGCACACGCTTTGTGCTGCTCTACAACGCTTGGAATGAAGCCACATAATCAATCACTTAGCACTGATTTAATGGGCAGAAACCATGACTTCATACCTCCTATTGTTTTAAATTTTTAAAATGATATGATCAGAACTTTTCCTACTGCTGAGAGTGCATAATTATATGCACACATATATAATTACATTCACAAAGACACCAAAACACGTGCATCCTTTACAGAGGTTTTGTTGTTGACTCCAGTGAGAGATGCATTTCGTCTGTGTGAAAGTGCGAACTGATGACAGACAAGAAATAAATTATAGCTTTTTGCTCTTTGACCCCCTTTCCTCTGCACACGCCAATGCATCACCCTTGGGAATGCCTCAACACAGGAAACCCATGGGCCCTCTGAAAGGCATATTGAAATGTTTTAAATCAGCCTCCAAGACAAATGTTCTCCCCTTCTTCAATATGGAGGATTTTCGACATCCAAATATCATTGTATTTCCGCCTAACAGGTATAATAACTTTTTTTTGTTGTGCCACAAACCCTATAATGAACTTCATTTTACTTGCTACTAGGTTTCCTTTAAAATGCTTGTGTCTTGGTTTTTGTAACCAAAAAAAAAAAAAAAGTTTATTCTACTTTATCTGTTGAAACCTGGTTGGGGAGGTGTTTTTTCTTTATCTATTGTAACTCCAGGAGGGAGGGGGTAACTACCTTTCTGATAACAAGCCAGCTGTTAAAACTGGGTGGGGCATTGTTTCTTATCTCTTTCCACCCTCCCAGAGGATATCTTCTGTTAATGGGCCATTAAAGCTCACCAATGACATGACACATTACATCTTCCTATTGTGAGATCCTCTACCCAGGGAAAAAGAGACAAGGCATTTCCACCTAGATAAAAAGGAGCCACAAGTGTCACCATGCAGCCAGAGTTCCCACAGGACTCCCAAAGGAAGACTGAACCCCTTTTTCTCTACAGGGCCATCTCTACTTCCAACAGGACCATATCTGCCACTCCAGGAGGGCTTACTTCTGTACTGTTTTCCAACACCCTGACCAACAGGGCATCAGGTTGTATTCTGACTCTGTGAGTCATCTTTTGAGTAATCTTTTGTATTTTTGCTTTTATTTTATTTTACTTTTTTCTTCTCTTCCTATTAAATTGTATTTCTGACTTGGAGTGTCTCACTAGTTTTGCTTTCAAATCACTACAGCTTGTCTTAAAACAGACAGCATAATGCATGTGACTGTGTACTATGAAGTAGTAGTACGGTAGTCATCAGTAGGAAGTTCATAGTTAAATAGTTCAAGATTTGAAGTATTAAAATGACATTATTTCACACTTTAAGGACTGGATTTCTTGTCCCAATTCAATAATTCAACAAATTAATTCTTCAGATGACAACCGAGTTACTATACTATTCTTTAATTTGATACTTGGTAACTGTTGCATCAGAAACAATTAAAATTAGTCCACTGGAGCAATTAAATATGAAGAAATGGACAACTATAATCCCTAAAATTTTCAAATATATTTTCAGTGTTACAACATTTCATAGAATATTTATAAATTTTAAAACATCTACAGAAATCATTTCCAGTTCTTTTCACAAAACATCTTTTTACAGAAATACTGTTGGAACCCCTTATCATCATAAACAAATAAACATCCTTGAAACGTCTTAAAGTTAAGGTACTGTGTGTCTTCTCTGAGTTTCAATGTGAAAGTGGGTGTGTCAGTAAATATTTTTAAGATTCCACCTAATCTGAATTAGGACTATATAAACATGGATATGTCAATTCATGTTGTGCTTTCAGGATGAAAGAAAATTCCTATGGAAATAAGAGGTATGTATATACATTTGGATATGTTTGGTATAATCTTTCACTTCACAGGAAGACACAGGAGCAATAGTTCTCCTTTGCATTGTGTGACCCATGACACTATGTGAAGTTAGGAAATACCTTGAATTGCAATGTTAATGGTTCAGTAGTCATTACTGTTACAGATGTTAATATACAACAACTCAAGAGCTTCCATTTGTTTTAGGAACTGAAAAATCACTGCTAAAATAACTATACATTTTCAGTGACAAGAGTTCCTGATAGATTGAACACTAGTATGTTTACCTGTCACAATTCAAGTGTTCATTCAATTTAAAAATAACAATTTTCAAGAATATTTACTTAAGGTATTGCCAACACCAGAAAGAAAAATAAGAGGAAAGAAAAGAAAAACATTTCATTAGAAAAGAAGACATTATTTCAATGAATTCCATTATTTTATTTCATTAACCATGATTGCATCCCTTCAACGGGTTCACTTAACTTGCTGTTTTAGTCACTCATTTAATTTATCAAGAAACAATCATGTCAATTATAAGCAGTAAATCAGCTAACAAATAATAAAGACAAATAATGCAGTTACTTTGCTTTATTCTCCATACAGTGAAATTATACGACTTTATCAGAGAAGGAAAAGAGCAACATTACCTGATTTGTCAGTGATCTCTGATGTCTCTGATCTCTGCAGTAAGATGAGAGTTTTGAGTCTGGAATAACTGGCACCAGAATCTTGAGACTGGAAACAAAGATTAGCAGTGATCCATATCTGTACACAAGATCTGGGGCCTAGTTCACTATCTGAGAGTCATTTGTTCCAGGGAGGTGCAACAAAACAACTGTAACTCTGGTTTTTTTTGCTCTAGAATTTTCCCAGTCCACAGCCGTGCACCCACAAAAATTCAGAAGAATCCATATAGGATTGTCCTCTGTGCATGTATACATGCATGGGTACACCCATACATAACCTGAACCAAGGCAAGAAAAAGGTCTGTGAGCGATAAAATACCATCTTGACTTCTTCAAAGAGATATTTTTGTCAGTCAAATGCTTAAATGAATTTCATCTTGCTATTTCAGCAGTGATTTGATTTAGGAATTGCTCCTGAGGAGTGTGTTCTCTCACTATCTTGGCGGTCCTATTCTATAGATATGTACTTCTCCTCTTATGAATTCTCAGGCTTGTGATGTACTAATCCTCGACCATTCCAAGCACATGAAGATTAAACGAAAACAAATAGAAAAGGAAGACTGGCAAAGGCAAATCTGATGCTTCTTTAAAGTCCAAGACACAAAGGTGTAGCCTGTATTTTTTACAAATATGCAGAATTTGAATCTCTGTAATACCTATATTTTGTACTGAATGGCAGAATTGCTCAGGATGATCAATTCATACCTGTCTTCCTCTATTTTCCAGCCACATGATGAAGTACAGTAATTGTGTGAAGCATAAAAGTATCACTTTTGAATAAATTATTTTAGAAAACAAGCAGTGAATCTTCTTTGTCTACTTAGGCAAAGAAAATTATTGAGACAGTGCAAAATAAAACCTATAGTAGCATCTAGACCACAATGTTGATTATTATCCACTTTAAGAGAACATTATGTTTAACCAAAACAGCAATTGCTTACTCTTATCATTATATTCACTCTGCATATGCACAATCAATTGGAATATCTATTTCAAGAATGAAAAAGCCAGGTACAGGTTTCAGAACAAAATGCCTTCAATTTTCTTTACATAAGCTGGTAAGGTATATTTGAACATTTTCAATAAAAACAGTTCAGTAAAACTTTCTTTTAAAAAATTCAACTATGACTAATTTCCTGCTTTGTTCAGTGAATTAGTTTTTTCTGTAAATACACAGAACTTTACAATTTAAAATTTACTTTGGTATTTAGAATACCAGCCAAGAAACAGTAAAATAATTTTGTATCTCTAAATAATTTTACATACAAGTCTATAAATAGCCACCATGCATTCTTTTACCTCCACAAGATATTATGTTTTCCTCTTTACTTTCCCAGACTTACATGTATAGCACATTTTTCTACACATAAATTTTCATTTCTGTCATGCTGGAGAAATGCCCACATAAAGCCCTCAAATACTGGGTTGAGAATATTTTGGCAAAATATATCAAAAAGTTTCTGTGCCTTGGAACTCCTGACATACTGTAATAATTACAAGAAATCAATTTGCTGGTGATATTCCAGAAAACTTCACTGCACACCACAGAGAGATGTTTATTGCCTTTTAGGGCTGTCAGAAATATTCACCAGAACAGGTTTCAACCCAATTCTTAAAATCATTTCATGTTTGTGGTTCTGAGCCTCACTTGCTGGGAAAAAAGTCTGTGGCTGCTTAGACAAAACTTTAGTAATATCACTCTTCTGATGATGAAAGAGCAGAAAGGGATTCCTGGGCCTAAGTGTCTTTTTCTGCAGCTGTTTCCATGAAGTAAAGACCTGAATTTCAAAGTCATCTTCAGCAAGTCCCTACATAGCTCTCACAGGTTACAACTTCTGCTCATACCATCAGCTCAGGTGTCCAAACAATCACCAAGATAATTGACAGCAAGTTTTCTTCTGATCACTTTGTCAGAGACCTTTTTGTTTAATTCATCTGGTGCTCAGATGTGCCATGTTCCTCATATATTGTATCTGATAGTCCCAGTTATTCATTTCTTATTCAGGACTATGAGCAAGCACCTTGCTTAACTTCATTTTACTTTGGATTCAAGGCTATATCTAAATGCTTCTTCCTACATAACTTTCAATAAAGGTCTTATTCCAACTACCTAAGTGAAAGTCTTATCATTCCTTTTATAGGTTTTTCTTCATTTTTTTTAATGGTAGTATCTGTTTAGTGGTCAGTTTTGTGCTGCTTGCGTCCATTGAGATTAGCACTGGAAAAATCAATTTTTGACCTAATTTTTATGCCTTTTCAATCCTTTCTTTCACCACTAGCATTTTGTTCTCTACAAACTTATGCACAGCTAAGTCTTCTAAATATTCAAGATCATTCACAACCTGCTAGCCACTCAGTCACAACTGTCTTTTGTTTTGCATTCAGTCTTTCTTCCTTACTGCTCATCATGCTTGAGAAGACCTTCTAATAGCTGTCTCTAAATCTACTTCACTGTTGTCCTTCACATTCCCACTTAAATCCTCCTGTTCTGTCACATTTAGAAAAACCTAATTTGAATTAGACCTGTTCAACATCTTCAGTTGCTGCTGTCTAAACATTTCCTTGTGTCTCCTTTTGTCTGTATCATATGTTATCTTTCCTTTTAATTTCAGATTGCAATTACTCTAGCACCAACACATTTTTGTTCTGTCTTTCCACCCCTTCTTATATTACCATTTTATCAATGACTGTGAGATAACTTGATAGAGGCAAAAAAAAAAAATTGTATTGAATCATGTTGGTTGCTGCATACAACTACTAAATCTGAAACTTATAACAGAAAACTATATTTCCATATTGCTTTTTTCATGTCTCCCTTTTCTCTAACTTCTCTTCATTGAGTTTCCTTTTCATATTTTTCTCTACTAATTTACGAAGTTCTCCTTTTCTTCTGACTCTTCCACCATTATTGTCTTGTGCTTGTTTTGTTGTCTCAAATGAGTGATATGTACATTTACATATATTCTTCATTCTTTCCCTCCTATGCCTCTCTCCTCCCCTCTCGACCTCTTATCTTTCTTTTCCAATTCTTTTAAAAGATTCAACAGCTACATCTGCAAAAATGGAAACAAATTGAAGTTGTTCTTGACCTTAATACAAACACAGACATTCAGAAAAAATTAAGATGTTTTTGCATTGCCTTTTTTCACTCAATGTTCTGTGGTATATGTACTTGGATCAAGCTTCCAAACCAGTCTCACCTGATCAAAATGCAGACTATATCATCTTCCTGCTTTTGACCTCCAAAGAATCAAGTATGGAAAAACAGAAAGAATTGCTATAAGAGAGATGTTTGTGGGGGGGATCCAACTGCTTCAAGTCTATTTCTTTTTGATGCAGAGTCCCCATGGTATTGCAAAAGGTGCGGCACTGCATTTTTCCAAGAGATAGTGTTCCAAGATGGCTACAGAATACTTTGTGAAATCCCATCCTTCCCCATCTATTTTCCTGGTTTTATTTCAATCGTGTTTTGGGGTTTTATGCAGTAGAGGCAAGCTGGCTAAAGCTAGCTAGAAATAGATTTTTCCCTCTGAAAAAAAAAATGCATTTTTTTCTGTCAAAGACTAAAACAAATATATTTTTTCTACATTATTTTTTCAACGAAGTAGCAGATTCTGCTGCTCTGCCAAGACAGATTTTAAGATGATCATAGAATGTTTCCTTCCTCCAAATTGATGAGAACTTGATAGATAATTGACACTTGTAATTTCATTTAGCTAAAACCACCATTTTTATTGAAAAAAGCCATTTCAGCAGAGTTTTTTTATCATTTAAGAATCAAGATTTCAGACCAAGAAAGAATCAGGCTGTTGCTGGGGAAGATGAATCAGGGAAACTTTATAAATATGATTGCTTAGCAAAAGATTCTGAAAATATGAAACTTGTAGTCGAAATAGAAAGGTAAGCTTACTTTGAGTTGTAAGATACCAAGTCTCAGTTACTAGATAACCTGAAAACAATAGCCTAGCCAGCTGAAGGAGAATCCCTTTTAATTGAACATTACCCTTCTGCTGGCTAAGAGATCCAAAAGTCAATGTAGCAAAAGAGAATAGTCTAAAGAGTAGTTTTTAGAGTTTAACATATAACAGAGTATAGTAATGTAGTAGTTCTAATAAGTTGTATGTAAATTCTATAGGATTTTGTGTCTTGTACTGGTTAGTTGGTGTAAATTAGAATATTCAACACAAAAAAGATACAATGTATTGTAACAAAGACCTCACTCTCTCTTGCTCTCTTGCTCTCTGGCTCTGTCTTGCTCCCTTCTCTCTTTGCTCTCCCTCTTTTAGCTCTTACCCCTGTGCTCTGACCCCTGCCATCTCTCTCTGGCTCTCTTGCTCCCTTCTCTCTTGCCCTCTTGTTCTCTCTCTCCCTCTCTCTTTGGGACTTCCCTGCAGCCGAGGCTGGTGGCTGAAGGCAAGGCCCTTTTTACCCACGACCCTTGCAATAAACTCATGTGTTCTCTGAAATATCTCAAGTCTGCAGTTCCTTCTCCTTGCCATCCACAAATGCTCCTACAGGCTGTAAAATATTTTTTCTGCTCATGGCTTTTTTTCAAATTTAATCTGAAAGAATTTGCAATCCCAATTACAATAGGTGATCACAACAATCACTGTGAGGGTATATTGAGGACTAAGAAACAGGTTTTGGAGCATGTAAAGTAGCCAAGAAAATGCAAATGGAGGAGTGTTTAAAGGAAACAGTATACATAATCTGCAAAAAAATCACTTTTTAAATGTTTCTGCTCCCAGAAGGCCTTTTTTCTCTGTGTAATACCATTTATCATGAGCTGTTGGGGTCTTGAGCTCTAACAGATGACTACTGATAACTCAGTGCGGTGATTTAAAACAAGGTGAACAACAGTTCTTTGTTTCCTTTCCTCTGTTGAAGGCTATGACTGCCATTGCAAAGGCACTAAAAAGCAGCCTGTTCAGGCTGCATCAGGTACTGCAATACACAAGGCTTCATACAGCCTAAACTGCCTCTGAAGGGATGATGAAACACTTTTGTGAACTACAGGTAAGGCAAGCTGGCTGCTTCCCAGCAGCCAGGAGGGCTGCTGTGATAACTTCCAGCAGAAGGTTATTCTGCTCCCCAGGACCATCATGTCCTGGACACTGCAGCTCCTTACTCAGCAGCCGTGATTCAGAGCCTACACACCACATCCATCGCAACAGAGACTTTTCTGTGATAAAGCTGTTTGTCATTCTGGTTGTTTTGTCATACTGTATGTTTTGTCACAGTATATTTCCACAGAAAGCAGTACAAAATAAGATAATGAAAATGACAAAACGTACTGAAAAGATTCAACATGTGTGCTGCTGTGTAAATTTGGACTGCAATTACAGAGTTTTATGAGAACACAAAACCAGTTCAGGGTCACCATCATAATGATGCTGCCAGTTCTTTAATTGCTCTGCTTTACATTGATTCAGAAAGTGGTTGAATTAGACTCTCGTGTTGCATCATGAGGCAAAGCCACTGGACCTTGTATTCCATCAATTAATATAAATAAACTCTCTGTTGAGAGTCATGGTGTGCCTGAGAGCCTTCAGTGCCTCCCATGGCCCCTGGGAGATTTTCTGCTTCCTTTGGCCCGTGTGGTGTCACTTCTCAGTGCTGCCTGCACAGCTCCCTACTCTGCTTTCTGGCTACAGGAGAGGACATGCAGGAGTCCTGAGCAATTGCTAGGATGTTCCAGAGCTCTCTTCTGTAGATTTGCCATGCCCCGGGGCAAGGAGTGCTGTGTCATTTTGTAGCTCACCTTGGAAACATCTGTCTCCAAGAAGGTTAAGGTAACTTTAACTCAATATAATTTCCAAGGCAAATTACCTGAGGAAAGGAAACATCTACCACATTACTTGATCTGAATAGCACAAATATAAAAGCTCTTGAATGCTAAAAAGGTTTCACAACATTTTAAAGAATTGCTCATCGGAAAAGCAAGTTCGGAAAACTTTTTCTTGCAAAATAAAGGCTTTCCATTACCAGCATTCTGACAGTTTAACTGTGCTTCTTCTCATGGTAGTTTATTGCTAGTGGCACTAATGGTTGCTGATCTACCAGTCAATATGCACATCACGTTTCTCTTCAGCAGTGGCAGCCACATAAAAGTTTGGCTCATGTATGAATTTTTATGTTACAGAGAAAAAAATAATTCTGAACTACTGTACGCCTGCCTTCTTCTTCACTTCAGAAAAGCCGATGTGCAAAAAACACGTAAGCAATATCCAGTACTGCATATTAATTAAAAATAACTAAATTTAACAGAGAGTTATTTTCTTCCTTAATATTTTATATGAAATCACTATGAAGAAAATAGCTTACTAATCAAATAAGATTTTCTATCACCCAGAGGAGAAATAAAAACTGTCTTAATCTCTACTCCATCCACTGAAAATTTAAGATATTTGTCCTTAATTCTCCAAATACTTTTGTAAACTAACAGTGAATATCTGCATCACAACATATCTAATATTCATGCTTTTTCTCAAGCTGTTGCAGGTCCTTCACTTACCTCTAGAAGTCCTATATCTTGCCATGAGTACCCTGCCCTACTTTGCAGTAGTCTTGCACTGCTGACATTGTGGTAAAATGGCAGATACAGATTTCCATCGTTCCTACCATCATTCCATTCATTCCATGAACACAGCAGTCCAACTTGACACTGCCAAACTCAGGAGTCTGACCAAAATCATATTTTGATTTTCAGCAAACACACAATAACTTTGAGAAAGTGTAACGGAAACTTTACATTATGTGTAGGTAGGTATTCATCTTTTTCTTCTTTGATCATTAGAATAAGTAATAATTTAATGTTTCTTATACTCTTGCATCACAGAACATGAAATAATTTATATTATTAACTGATAAAGAAATTATGGACAAAATAAGTATTTAGAGATGAGTAGAACACACTTTTCCTAACTGAAAATCTACCTCACATGCTTCAGGGATGGAAAATGTCTCATTATCCCTGCTTTTAACTACTATGGCAAAAAATCAGAAGATTTAAATACAATCTACTACCCATTAGGAAAAAATATAATAATAATCACTCAATCCAGATGACCAGTAGAGTAAAATTTGCAAATCTAGTTTTAATCTTGAGGGAATCACTTTTCCCTTTTTGACTTCTCTATGCTGTCCTAGTTCACATTACCTCCATCTAGCCTATAGGTGACTCTGTCACTGCTACCCATCATTTGTGACAATTTCATAGAAGTTGTGGTATATATAGGAAGAGGGAGAAAAACCAACAAAAGCAAATTCTGGTTGACCTTCCCTTACTGAAGAATCAAGAATAACTTCATTACTGACTCTTCCTGCTTTCTAAATAAAATAAAAAGAAGCAAATGAGAAACATTAATTCTCTTGTTCCTCAAAGACACATTCTTGAGCAAGGTAAATTCCTTGTTGGATCAATAGCTTGGAATAGAGAACAAAAATGGTGTACTTAATTATTTTTTTAGATTGACCTTGTCATCACCAGGAATTCTTGTTTGGTTAATTCCACAATTTTACTTTTTCTCTTGTGTGTTCTCCTGCTAGGAATTTTTCCCAGATTTCAGTCGAGAGTGACCTAAAATGCACAAATCTAAAACAAAAAAACCCCCAAACCAACCAAACAACAACAAAAAGAAAAGCTGCCACTTCATTCCCCAGGCTCCTCACTTGGTATTCTCCAGACTCCTCCAAGCTGGCCATCAGTGTCACTAGTAGTGAAAGTGAGGACCACAGGGTTGCTGATGCTAGCACCTCTGTGTCAATTGCTGTAATATCCAGTGCCCTTGGGATGAGAATATTTCTCCAAGCTGCAAGCCATTAATGCCACTGTTAAGGGTCCTCCTCAAAAAGCCATTGACAGCAAAAAGAGAGTGCTCTTCCTACAGCCAATAAAAATAAAATGCAGCATATGGGAAAATTAGGTAATTGCAAGAACAGAGAGGCACATTTAAAATACTTCTTAAGCCCTTGGGTGTCCAGCATAAGTACTGCACCTGTGAAGAAAAGCAAGAACTGGGATTCATCTGAATGTACATAGTACCAAAGCACTTGTCAAAATTTTGTCATAAAAATGGGCACACCTGAAGTTCTGTTTATGTAAACTCTTCAAGATGTACAGCCAATCCTTGTCTGAAAATAATGTAGGAATTAATTTTCTACAGAGATTTCTAGATTTCATGGTCTTTACTAAGATGGTCATAGCTTCTCATCTCTCTGGTACTTCAACCCAGTATCTCAAAATCCCAACCTATATTAAAAAAAAAAAAAAA